>PVJC01040748.1:0-15666 GCA_004026665.1 Murina feae | reverse complement strand
AACCGTGGTTTTGAACTCTATATCCTGTCGTTTTCTTTCCTCCATTTCTGTCATTTGTGACCTGTTTCGTCTCCGCATTTTGGCTGCTTTCCTTTCTGATTTAAGCGATCACTGCGAGGGATTAACCTCTAAGCCACTTGGTTATGAGAGTCAGCTGTGTCTACAGTGGGAGAACTTCTGTGCTGGAGACACCCTTATGAGGCAAGAGTTGTTTCAGTGGGGCTTTTGTGCTCACTGCATCTGCCCCGAGTGTGTTCCTTGTGGATCTGTTTTGTTTAGGTTAGTCCCACTCTGGCCACTGGGTGAGGCTGGCTCCTGTATCTTTAAGGAGGCGTTGATTGAGCCTCTGCCCTAGGCTACTCAGTCTTTTATCTGCAAAAGCCTCTGACACAGCTTGGGAGGGGCGGGGCCTCGGGGAGTTTGCAGGGCAGGGCGGAGCAAATAGCTATGGCGCTTTTCAGCCCTGCGCTGAGAGACACCAAGTCTCTGTGTCCCACGGTAATTGCTGCAAGCAACGCTGAGAGAAACCCGCTTTGGGTTTCCTCCCGGTGCCAGTCAGTCCCCCTTCTCCTGGTGTCTGGGTCCTCAGAAACTCACTTGGAACTGGAGTTCAGAGCTGCTGGGGACTTGTGGCTCTCTTTGTTTTGGAAAAGAACCGCGTCCTCCGGCTCCAGCCCTTTCCCCGAGCCCCGTGCGCGCGCCTCCGTACCTCTGTACTTTGCTTCCGCTGCTCCTCTGAGTCTCAGACTCTTCTCTAGTTGTAGGATTTTCACTCAGCCAGCCTTCCTGTGGGTGCGAGTGGTGTCCGTGTGTTCTTTTCGTGGTTTTTCTGAAATAGTTGTTCACAGCTGCATTTACGGTGTCTACCCTATGCTGCCATCTTGTTTCTCCTCAGTATCTCAGTTTTATAAAAATATCCATAGATAGTTATAGGAAAAAACTGAAGGGATATGTTAAAATGTTGATAGTGGTTAACTGATTTTAGCTTTCTTTAAAATTTTTTTCTAATTTGAATGTGCTTTAATACTAGTAAAAATATTTAACAGATGGATTAAGAAAGAAATAAAGGAGTTGGTTTCAGTCTGGATTAAAGTTTGGTGAAGGAAAGAAATAGAATGTTATGCTGAGGGAAATAGAGGATCGAATTGGCTTTATTGAATGATTAATGCATCAGACAGCATCCCCTCTAGCAAATAGAAGGGAGTTCCCTGATTTTCATACACGTTAATATTGAATGTGAACTTAGATGTTTTCAGTAGGAAGTCTCTTCCTAGAATTACATACTTCTGTTTTCTTGATGGTTTTGCAGAGATCATGTTTGTTTGTTAATGGGTGGGCAGGCAGGTTTAAGAAATAATTTAAAGAGAAAGGTATACTACACCTTTTCTAATGTTCCTATTATTTGGAGACAGGATGTAGCTAACTCCCAATTTCTCTGACAAATGCACACTAGTCAAAATATTGCGAGAAGGGACTATGCTACGCAGGGTTACTCACCAAAGTCCAAGTCCTCTTCCTGTTACCATTTTTCTTTCGGTTGGTTTGAGAGTTGGAGCCTTTCTCAGGGGGAGGAGGTCTTTGGGAAATGTGAGCTCGAGTTCCTGAGAAAGGTAAAACTGATTCTTGCTTGTTCTATAAACAACAGAACTGCGAAGAGGTGATTGCTTCTCTAGCAGCATATTTTGATTTACTTATTTTTGTCACAAAAATTATACCACCATGGTAGAAAAACAACAACAAAAACGTAACGAAAAGTCTAAAATGGTATAGATTAATTTCAGCAAGTTAACCACTGCTGATAGTTTCTTGTGTTATCTTTCCAAAAGTTTTCTACCTAGCATCACATTTTAGAATGATAGAGAGGGAATGGAATCAGCAGTTATGCTGGATTGATTTGGAGAATGAGAACCAGCTCAGTAGAACACTTTATTGTCTGTATCCTGGAGATGCAAAGAGCACACACTATTTTTTAAGTACTGTGGGTTTACAAATGAATTAAACAATCTTTACCCTTAAGATGATCACATTGGAGCTAAGGAAACAGAGCTGGTGCCCATTATTAGAATTACTATTATATAATTCTTGTAACGAAAGTTTTCCTGTATTTGCACTATATTTGGCGTGGTTTCCCCACTCCTAACATACAGGCTTGTAAAATCAAGAACTTTATGTTTTGGTTTAAATGCTTCTTTTTTTTAAAAAAATCACTTAACTTTCCATTCAGGTTATTCTTCTTTTATTTTAAAAATATATAGGAATTACTCAAGGTGATGAGGACGATTGATGACAGAATAGTACATGAATTAAACACTACGGTTCCAACAGCTTCCTTTGCAGGGAAAATTGATGCCAGCCAAACCTGTAAACAACTTTATGAGTCTGTAAGTGTATCTTTTGAGTCTTTCTTTTGTCCTTCTATGCATTTCTTTGCAGGCAAAATAAGAACTCATTTGATAAATGTTATAATTAAACTGTGGATAAAATAATGACATTATGTTTTCTTCTTGCTCACACCTGAAGGTGTGTATAAGTTTTGCCCTACTTTCTACAAACTAAAGAAATGTGTGATTGTAGATGCAGTCTTTGAAGAAATGGCTCTAAGGAATGGGAGTGGTCGTTTTTGGTCCCTTCTTGGGAAGCCTTTAACTTAAGGAAACCTCATATACAAAGGAATGAAGGAGAGAGTGAAAACGGTCAAGTAAAATAGTGAAACAGGAGAAGGGCTCAGTGCTGAGAAGCCAGACAGCTGGTATAAGGAGAATCAAAACCCGTCACACCTTCTGTGTCTTCTTTCTTCCCTCACTCGTCAGGAAGGGGAATAGAAGCCTTTGGTCATTGGGAAAGAAGGAAAGTCACACATAAATGTCTTTTCCTGAGACTTTGGTTTCTCCAGTATGTATTTTCATTGACTCTTAAAGATGCCCTTTATTTTTCTCTTCACTTTCTAAAAGCGGAAGGAAATAATGATGTAGCTAAGTATTTTTTATAATTTACTTATATCTCTTCCTTAACATGAAAGCTAAAGTTCAAATGGCATTTGCTTTTTCAGGCTCTACTTTTTAGATTACTATTTGGATTCATTGTCCCATAAAGAAGGTAAAACCTAAATAAAGTCAATTTCTCAGTTATGAAAAAAAAAATCAGTTTTGGATGAGCTTATTCATATCAGTTAAATTTAAGTGGTTCACTGCTGCTATTTTTGTTCTGCTTTTATATGAAAGTACATTATTTTAGTGAGTGGTGAGGTAATTCTTGTAGCTTTTGAAAATCACAGGGTTGTGGGCTTTAATGAGTAGAACCCCATATTGGAAGTAGGGAGCATCGTCCTAGTCCTAGTTTATTGTGAGGTTGTTTGACTGTTCATTTTGGTTCTTTGGGTAGCTGTCTAAAGAACTAGAAGTTATGATCACTTTAGTGACACTGCCCCACTACCCATATAATCTTTATAACCTATTTAATTGTTTCCAGTCTTTTTATTAATTCAGAGGTTTATATTGTAGTGATTAACAAAATGGATTTCAGATCTAAATTAAATCCTACCTCTGCTACTTGAACATGTTACATAACCTCTGCCTTAGCTTCCTTATTTGTAAAATAGTATCATAAGAATATCTCGTTCATAGAGTTGTTAACAGGATTAAATGAGCTAATATAAAGTGCTTACTGTACTAAATGTTTTACATATGAATGCTTGATGCTTCTATTATTAGTTATTGCTATTATTATTTGTTATCCTTTTGTTGAGCCAAGATAACCTTACATACTAAATTTGGAACCTTTCTGTTTTGTATATTTTTAGGTATGTGTTTGGATTTTTTTCTGTTGTTATCCTAGAGCAGCAATTTTCAACCTTTTTTATCTCACGACACACATAAACTACTTACTAAAATTTTGCAGCATATCGAAAAATATATTTTTTGCTGATCTGACAAAAAAATAGTTATTATTTTGATTCACACCAAACAGCTATTGTTGTGTTAGCTGCTGTCAGTTTTTTATTTGATAATCTAAGGGAAAAGAGGCCGTTCCCTCTGACTAAATAGTCAGATAGTACATGTTTTAAAATTTTTTGTGGCATACAAGTGTACCGCAGCACACTGGTTGAAAATCGCTGTCCTAGAGGGATTCAGCAACATGCACATCATGCGAAAGGTTGTCTATCAAGTAGTTTGTGCCCGGGATCCCATCTGCAGCACAGAGTTCCTTCAGATACTGTTTCAGCTAAGAAATGGATTGTCTAAGCTGCCTGTAGTCACCCTGACTTACTTTACTCTCTGACCCTTCCTCCTGTAGCTGATGAAGAAATATTTGCACTCTAATGATGGTGCTTCTTCATAGGAGATGATCAGCACAGCTATTACGACACACTTGTTCTAGAAATTCCAAATCTTAAAAATTACTTGTCGTAAAAATAAAATAATTTTAGTGAGATCCCCTTATTAGAACATACTCCCTTCAATCTATGAAATTTTTCTAGCTTTATTTATTGTTCTCAAGGTAAACATAAAAATCAGGCCTCAGCAATATTGCATCTATGAACTCGGAACAGTGCTCCAGAACTATTATTATATATAGTGATTGATTTAGGGTGATTCATGTATACTTAAATGGTGTGCTTCCCCTTGCATCATTTTGTCAGAAGTTCTGGAAGAAGATTTAAGGCACAAAAAGATGCTATGACAAAAACTTTGTAATTTTTGTTTGATTTATTTTTTTAAATTGATTTATTTATAGAGAGAGAGGAAGAGAGAGAGAGAGGGAGAAACATCAATGTAGATGAAACATCGGTCGGCTGTCTCCTGCGCACCCCCAACAGGGGATTAGGGATCAAGCTGCTATGCGGGCATGTGTCCTTATTGGGAATCTAAGCAGCAGCCTTTTCCTTTGTGCATGGGACGACCTACTGAGTCATACTGGCCAGGGCTTTTGTTTGATTTGAATGATACTTAACCAAGGGTCATTCTCAAGGTTCTAAAACAAACCAAATGATGTTGAGGAAATTTGAATTTAATTTGAAGTTTATTTAGAATCAACCTTAGCTTTAGAAAGAAAAACACCAAGCAAAACCATATTATAATTAGGACAACTGTTGGCCTTATATTTCCCTTAAAGACAGAAAACATTGTTTTAAAATAATGATTAAAAGACATGAAAATTTTAGATTAAATGGAGTTTTTAAAGTTTTGATAAAATAAAACCAAAAGTCCTAGATAAACCCCTCTTTAGACTAGTTTTGAATCATTCTCCTGCCTCACTCCAATGTCTTCGTTTCAAAATTGCTTACCCCAACTCAAAGAAAGTATGGTTATGATATGCATATTGTTCAGGATTTTTTTCCCCTGTATTCAAAGGCCTTCCTTGCCATTTACCAAGTTTCTTAATTTACCTCAGTTCCTTTGATAAGCATTTCATATAGATCAGAAACAGTTCTCCTGTGACCAGATCCTAAGCATCTGAATTGCTAATGAGCCAAGCCAGGTTTAGTGTGATACTTTCCTCTGGTAGGCTCATGTCACATCATCTGTTACTAATTATCAGGTGTCCTCATTTCTTTGACATAGGTGCATAGAAAAGTCCAGGCATATTCCTCTTGCATGGGCTCTGAATTCTGAATTTTATTGAAGGATGGTCATGAAAACCAGATTAAAACAATTGATTATACAGAGTAAAAGAATATTTGCCCAGTAATTTCTCTTCACATCAAGTGCATTCCCAGGAGGTTAATATGAAGGAGAAGTAAGCAGGTGAGGGTAGGAGGGAGATCTGCAGCTAGAAATCTATCCACAGGAAAGGGGCAAGTTAAAGAGGGGAATAGTAAAGCAAAGTCCAACCAAAGAAGAACACTTAGTGGTGACAGAGACTGAAAGGAAAGGTACAAAATTTGAATTCGATTTTTAAATGCAGGTAGAAAAATGTCCACTGTAATTGAAAAATAAAATTTAAAAATATTAAAATAAGCCCAGCTGGCCCGTCTCAGTGGCTGAGCGTTGACTTATGAACCAGGAAGTCATGGTTCAATTCTTGGTCAGGGCACATGTCTTGGTTGCAGGCTTCGTCCCCAGTAAGAGGCAGCTGTTCAATGATTCTCTCTCATCATTGATGTTTCCCTCTCTCTGTACCTCTCCCTTTCTCTCTGAAAGCAATAAAAATATATAAATATATCTTTTAGAGAGAGAGATTTCTGACCATTATATCAGAAACCAAAGAGATTTAAAGAAAAAACTGAATTGAAAAAATATTCAAACAAAATTCTAAAAACTAAAATGCAGACAGAAAAGTGAGATTTTTGTTATACTTCTAGTTGGTGCTAGTGATATTTCACCAGTTGCTGGAGAGTTAGACACAATATCAAGGTGATTAAATAACATCTGGTATCTGAGCAGTATATTGAGTTATGTTGCCCCTTAATATTAGAGGTAAAAAGGATATCAGTGATTATCCTAATATATAAAAAGCCAGGGGCTGTCACAACCGAAACTACTGGACTGACGACCAAACAGCAGGCTGCGTGGGGCGACCAGGCAGGCAAGGGAGTTAGTAAGGGATGACCAAATGACTGAACAGCAGGCTGCGTGGGGCAACCAGGCAGCCAGAGGGGCAGTTGGGGGCAACCAGGCTGTCAGGGAGGCAGTAAGGGGTGACCAAGTCAGCAGGGGAGGGGCAGTTAGGGGTGACCAGGCTGGCAGAGGGGGGCAGTTGGGGGCAACCAGGTCAGCAGGGGGGCAGTTGGGGGATATCAGGCCACCTGGGGGGGGGCTGTTGGGGAATACCAGGCCAGCAGGGGAGCAGTTAGGGACAATAAGGCCAGCAGGCAGAGGCGGTTAGGGGTGATCAGGCTGGCAGGCAGGTGAGTAGTTATGAGCCAGCGATCCCGGATTGTGAAAAGAATGTCCGACTGCATGTTTAGGCCTGATTTCCGGGATTGGGCCTAAACCGGCAGTTGACATCCCCCGAGGGGACCTGGATTGGAGAGGGTGCAGGCTAGGCTGAGGGGACCTCCCTCCCATGCATGAATTTTGTGCACCAGACCTCTAGTTTTCTCATAATTATACAAAAGGGGAAACTGAAGCCTGGAAATGCTAATTACTTAGTCTTACATAGCAACAAGGAGAACTTCTTAACTGTCAGTATGATTCTTTTGTTTTTATTCTCTTTTAGGAAGAGTAGTTCCCTGCCCTCAGTGGCTCCTTTAATTTCCTGTAATTATACCTGAAGGAGTAAAAAAGTAAAGAAGTAGCATATTAAACCATTTGGAATATGAGCCTTGAGGCTGTCTTTGTGAATCAAATGTTACAATGAAAAAAAAAATAGCATATTAGAGAAATTTGCTATAGGTGAGGTTAATGTTTATCAGGCAGTTTACTTGTATTTTCCTTCTTTTTCCATGGGTATGGTTATAATTAATGCACTTTTGGTACTGCACTCCAGAACAGCAAAGGTTTATGCTTTCCAGGCGAAAGATACACCAGTCATTCTCAACCATAGGTTCCCAATGTGATCATCTGGGAGGTGTATTTCAAATAACGTATGAAGAATGCTTATAGAATGGTTAAGTTAGTGTTATATTTTATATATGTAATATATAATGGTTGGGTTTTTCCTGTTATAACTATCACATTAGGTTATTCTTTCTTCAGAAAGAAGAAGAAATGATCATTACACGTAGCAAGTTAACACTTAAATTTTAGTAGTAGATGAACCACTGTTATTATGCACCTTTATAATGGTGATAATATATTATTTTAGTGTTTTTGCTTTTTCTGTGTCCCATCGTTTGGGGGTGTCATAAAAATTTGGCTATGATCATAAGTATGTGTTGGAAATGAATCAAGGCAGCAAATAGATGTGAATTGTTATATTGGATTTGCTACATCAACATGAAGGTTAGTAAAAAGTTGCTCTGTTAGATGTCTTTTCAGTCAACACACACAATTGATGGAATCAATAATCTGTACTTGATACATAATTTTTCCTTATTAATACTTAAACTTTAAAATCTTACATAGGTAAAGTAACTTCCTTTGTTTTTCTTCATTGTAACTAAGAGTGCTCTACATCACTTACTTTATAATTTCTTGTATTTGGTGACAACATGAGGCTGAAGAAAGCATGAAAAGACAAAAAAAGAGAGGACGAATACCAATAGAAAGTGGTCCAGAAGATGTGTGAGAGTGGGTGTGGGTGGAGGAACATATGGTTGGAAGAGGAGAGAAGGGCCTGGTAGGGAAAAGGACACGGAGGTGATGAGTGCAGTGTGGGGGTGCAGGAAGAGGGGTTCGGGAAGGGAGAGAGCAGGAAGCCCTGGGAGCTTATTGAGGAAGAATACAACCTGAGCCCTGGCAGAGTAGTTTCCTTTTATCTGTTTTTAGGGGATTTAGCTGATTAGCACAATTTCTCTTCCATACACGTAATTTTTAAACACTGTTTTAGAAAGTATTACATTTCTGTAGTCTAAAAATAAGGATTTAAAAAACAACACTGAAATGTGATAAATTGGTGTGATTTTTTTTTTTTTCATTCTTTTGTTCTTTTAGTTGATGGAGGCTCATACCAGTAGGGACAGATTTATAAAAAATTGTATAGCTCAGACTTCATCAGTAGTAAAACACCTCCGAGAAGAGAGAGAAAAGAATTTGGACGATTTAACGTTATTAAAGCAACTTAGAAAAGAACAGACAAAGGTAAGTTGAATAAGGTTTACATTTCTGAGGCAAAGTTTTTCCAATCTTAGTCTTCAAAATAAAAGCAGTTTTTGATATGAAAAATTTAGAGTAAGATATAATTATTACTTTAAAAAAATTACCAAGAGATTAAAACTTCATTTTCAGTGGACTTTATTTTTACATTTGGAAATATCCAGTGGTAAATTGGTAAATTAATGTGCAATTCATGAATGTATGCAGTGTAGCAGGTTGAGCTAAAAGAAACATGTAATCATATTTCAATTCGTGCTGTTAAAGGTAAAAGAATTAATTCAAACCAATACCGCACCAGAAAATCTAAGGAAATCACATCTGTATCTGTGTCCTGAGGCTTGACTTGAGAAGAAACATTTCTTAACTGTTTTACACTTTGAAAATATTTACCTCTCATGTTATTTGTAGAATTTTGCTTCAATATGAAAATTGCATCAGTAATTAAATACAGATAATTAATTTCAGGTATTAACCTCTTCATCCATTAAAATATAGTATAATTTAATATAATCAGATATACTAGAACCTCATTATAATTTATTTCCTTACTATGGAGAAGTGGCTATGGGTCTTTGGCTCTTTTTTGGACATTCCATTTAATCTCCCATTCCTGTAGCTTTTGCTGTTAAGAAAATAGCAAGTGCCCTCTGAGTGATATGCCAGAGGAAACCTTATTTCCCAAAGTCAGCTATAATGTAGATAGCGTGTGGACGTCAGAGTGTAGTTAATGAAACAGAACACTTGTTATAGCCCTTAAATGTGCCATGTCAGGAAAACAGTTGAAATGTATATATACCATATTTTTCTATGTGGAATGCGTTGCTGTCTCCTGGGGGTCTCTTAAGGGTAATTTTCTACTTTGATATAATTTCAATCTTACAGAAAAGTTGCAAGAATAGTACAAGGAACCCCCATGTACCTTTCATCTCTATTGACCTATTTGTTTACGTTTTGCTCCACCTGCTTCACAATCCGTTCTCTTCATGGTCCCTTCTCCCTCTATCCTTCCCTCCCTCTTTCCCAGTCTTCCTTTCCCTCCCACCGATACATACGTACACATTTTTCCCCTGAGCCTTTTTGAGAGTATGCTTGGCATGTTGTGCCCCTTTAGCCTTACATATGTTGGTTATTTCCTAAGAACGGGCATTTTCTTACATGACCACTGTACAATTATCAAAATAATGTCTATATTTTAAGATGCCATGACAGGTGCTTGCTATACTATTAGTGTTTAGGAAGGCCTGGAGATAATTTATATAACGCCCGTTAAAATATGGTTGTTTCGGGTTTTGTATTTTAATAGACTCTTGAAGGTATTAAACAAAACTACAGGGCAGGGCTGGTAAATCAGAAACTGAAAAATCACTATTTGCAAATTAAATCAAACAAAGAATAAAGTGACTGTTAGTGGAGAGCAAAGTTCAGAAACCAGTGAGTGTTTGGAAGTGTCACACAGTTTGCCCTGCCCTCAGTTGTGCCCTCTGCCTCTAAGACCCAGAGAGAATTACCAGGATGACCACTGTAAAGGGGAAGCTTTAGAAACCACTCAGTGAGTCAGGAAAGGAGCTTTCTACCTGATATCCTATAGGACTGTAGGGTGACCATGAGTAATATATTTAAGCAAATAAGGAAACCTGAATTTTTTATTTGCTATAGAGATTATGGAATCAGAAAGAGACAGCTCTTTAAAAAAAAAACAACATTTATTTTTTGGAGAGAGAAAGAGAATCATCAATTGGTGGCTCCACTTATTTATACATTCATTGGCTGATTCTTGTATGTGCCCTAATGGGACAGAGCTCTAACCAACGTAACTACCTGGTCAAGGCAGAAAGAGACAGCTGTACAGAGCTGTTCCAGCTCTACCTCTTCATATTTTGAATAGGACACTGAGACTCAGAAATACTAACTCACACCCTCAGATCACAAGCTAGTAGGTAGTAGAACCAGGAGTTGAACCCATCTCTTCTGACTCTGGATTTAGTGTTTTTACATTAAGTTGTGACTGATAGTCAAATTCTGATTACTGTAGTGGACATACTTAATTTATAAACAAAGATGCCAGTCTTAAAAGTCCCACTTCTTTACCTAAATCCTTAACTCAGAAAAATAACATCCCTTGCTGGAACTGTATAACTGCTGTCACCTATTATTGACCTTTGAGAAAAAGTTAACCTGTTTTTAAGACCCAGAGCCTTTTTAGAAACAACCATCTCAAAGGTAGCATTATGATGGTGGCATTGAAATTGTATTAGTAGTTGGCTGTAATATGTGCAGTGTTCAAGAATAGAAAAAACATGGATTACCAAGGCAGACAGACAGCTCTGAGGAAATAAATAAATCCCATCTACCACTTGGTGGCTTTGTAACCTTGTAAATAACTGTTCTGAAACTTCTGATTTTCAGTTTGTGAAATGGAGTTAATACTCAGTAACTTTATGCTTTCCTTTTTTTTAAATTTTTACTTGGTGAAGTTAAATGAAATAAAGTATGTGAGAACTAGCATGTTGACTGATAGAAACCAGCAGTTCCTTTCCTTTCCTGTTTGGATCTCTGGGACTCTCTATTTGTTGCATTAATCATCTTCACAATATCTCCCAACCAATGGTTTCCACATGTTGTTTAACCACTACTAAAGGGGTGTAGGAATTCACTGTCTTCTGTGGCAGTGCATTCTCTCTTTGTAATTGTTCAAAGGTTTTCTTACCAATTGTGAAAACCTGCCTCCCTATAATGGGTAAATTCACTGCACCTCACCATTCCCAGGGAGCTACATAGGATAGGTCTAAAGCCATGGTATCCCTTTAAGTATTTGAGCGCAGTTAGGACGATTGTCCTAGTGGCATGTTGTTTGAAGCTGTTACTTCTCTGGTGGATAGTCCAGGCTTTGAGAGAGCAGTGACACTTTCATGATTTCTGGTCTGCATAGCTGATTAAAATCCAAAACTGAGGTGGCTCTGGTATGTGCAGGTAGCTTCTTCAGGCTCGTTGCTTCTGGACAGCAGAGCACTACTCGTGGAAATGCAGCCCTTCCCCGTGTTCCCCAGCTTCAGTCCTGTGTGCTGGCCTGCACTCTGACACCAGCTCTGAGTCAAGGAAAGGCATTTACAAGGAGCCATTGTGTCAATACAAAGTTCCAGTCTTGTTAGTATTATGTGCACGTTCTCAAACCTCCTGCCTGAGCTACAATCCTATTGGTCAGGTTCTTTGGCCTGGATCTCCGACTCATGGTTGTCCAGATGACATGGGTCTTGACTTTGGCCTGAGGAAATCATCCTGATTTTGACCTCTGGGCTGTCTCAACCTGTAATTCTTGTTTTTTTTTCTCCTAATTTTTCTGAATATTTTCAAGCCCTTTTCCTGGAATTGTTAGGTTCTTTCCTTTCAGGTTTCTCTTACCAGAGGTGACGAGGACTATGATGGGCCCTGACATCTGGACCTAGCAATGGAATCAGCTACTTTTATGATTAGGATGGCAGTTATAAAGAAAATTAGGAAGACTTCAGAATTTTTTGCCTTAGACCTCTGGAGCTATATGGTTAAGGTGCAGAAAACTCATGCCTTTCAAGATCATTTGGGCTTTATATAGTCCCCTTCCTCTCTTTAAGTCCTTTTTGTTAATCTAAATCAGATTGCCATCTCCTTACCATCCTTTTTATTCTATGCTGTCTGCAAATCTGTATTGTAGGATCAGTAACTGGAACTGGGATTTTTTAGTTCAAGGACATGTGAATTTATAGATTTTTGATAAATTTTTCCAAATTTTCCTTTATAGAGGTTGCATCCATTTATCTTTATAGGCTATTTTTATTTCTTCTGTGAACTACTTGGGAATTTGAGATTTTTTTTTAAGTTCTCAAGGTGATTATAATATACAGAAAAGCTTGAGATCCATGGCTTTATAAGATTTAACAATTGATTAGTTATAGAAAGAAAGTGTGTCAAAAAAGTTTCCAAAATCTAGCCCAGGTAATACTGCTAACAAAGAAAGCAGGAGAGGTGGCTGGTTTTGTTTGGAAAACATTATAGAGTTTGGTTTTAGTTTTTTAATTTAAATTTTCATAACTTATTAGTAAGTTTGTTTTTTCTTTCTTGCAGTTGAAATGGATGCAGTCAGAACTGAATGTTGAAGAAGTGGTAAATGACAGAAGCTGGAAGGTATGAAATAATGTTAGCTCTGAGAAAACTGGGAGGGAAACCAAGGGAGAAGGAGTAAGGAGAGCCCTAGGGCTCCTAAGAAGAATAGAGATCCTTCATTTGCAACTGAGGGTTTTCACTTGGGAGGGAGGTTGGGGGGAGAGAGGATAGAGTTAGCATCCAAATAGAATCATCTTATAAAAACTAGTTTTACAGTTATGGTAGAATTGTATGACTTGCCATGGTAATTGAGTTGGAGACATTCTGTATGTTTTTTAATACTAAATATCAACACAGTTGATATTTAGAATTTTTACTCAAGTTAACTCAGAACCTTCACTAAGGTTATTTTTTAAAATTAGCCATTTTGAGCCCGGTTACTTTCCATAAATTTTTATAACATCAGCTGCCCTTCACAGGTGCTTGTTTTCTGACATCTGACCCTGAAGCATTCTTGTATATAGTTTTTTAGTATCTGATAGTGGTGGGGCTGCTTGTGGTTCCTAGATTCATGTGATCTTATTCCACCTACTTAGAACTGGTTGGGAATTAGGTGGATGGGGATTCTAGGACTTCCCATGTAGTAAAAAAAAAAAAAAAAAAAAGATCACAAAATCTTTACATTAGTTTCCTAAAAATGTCTGTCTGCATACCCCTCTCCTTTCTGAAGAGCAAAATCTATTAAATCTGAAAGAATGAACGGAAAAATTTGTTTTATCCTTTGTAAATAACCAATGGTATGGGTTTAATCCGGAGAGCAGTTAACTGAACTAAAAACTGAAATGTACCAGTTTGTAGAGCCATGAATAAATTGCAGAAACAAGTTGATTTTCTTTGCTTTATTACATTTCTTCTCCCACTCTCCCCCCGCTTTAAACTCTAAGAGAAAGTATATTTAGAAAGTTACAGAGGTAGAAGTGAGCCATAGAAGAAATGGGCTCAGGAAACAAGTTACAGAAGCAAAAGAAGGGCCCATGGAGTTTAGGAGAAAGAGAGGCAAGGAAAACATGCCTGGGGGGAGAGGGTGGGGAAGGACATGGGGGGGGCGGGGTTCCATAGAGAGCCACATAAATTTCTTTATTCTATCCTCTGCCAATATTTCCTGTTCCAACCCTTTTCACCAATGTGATAAGATGTTTGCTACTTGAAATATTTTTTGGCGATATTTGTCCATTTAAATTCTCTGGAGAGGTAATATTTACTCTTGGGATGGGGAGGGGGAAGGGTACAATAAATAGCTGATTTGAAAAATTCAGTGCAGAGGTTGATGTAGGTAAAATGTATTGTAGAGGGAAGAGTGAGCATTTTTGGATTTGATACTAGTTATAAAGGAAGTATACTCCATCCTCCCCCACAGAAAGTGAGATTCCCCACTTGTTTTAAAAGAAGAAAATGTAGCTATACCATCCTTTCAGAGGGAAGGGAATAGTGGCTTTAAGAGATGAGAGGTAACCCTGACTGGTTTGGCTCAGTGGATAGTGTTGGCCTGTGGACTGAAGGATCCTGGGTTCGATTCCAGTCAAGGGCATGTACCTTGGCTATGGGCACATCCCCAGTCGGGGGTGTGCAAGAGGCAGCTAATCAATGTTTCTCATTGATGTTTCCAACTCTATCCCTCTCCCTTCCTCTCTGTAAAAAAATCAATAAAATATATTTAGAATAAAAAGAAGAAGAAAATGTAGCTATGGTGCAGTAGTCCAGCAAAAATAGTTAGGAAGTCATTTAGGAAAAGGATTTGGAGAAGCTCAGCCGATATATATATTTTTATATTCCCATCCACTGTGTCAAGGCCACTAATCTGGTGCATGAAATTTGTGCACATTAAAAGGGAATTAATTAGAGGAAATATATATATTTTTAAAATATATTTTATTGATTTTTTACAGAGAGGAAGGGAGAGGGATAGAGAGTTAGAAACATCAATGAGAGAGAAACATTGATCAGCTGCCTCCTGCACACTCCCCTGGGGACGTGCTTACAACCAAGGTACATGCACTTGACCAGAATCGACCCTGGGACCCCTGAGTCCGCAGGCTGACGCTCTATCCACTGAGCCAAACCGGTTAGGGCTAGAGGAAGTATTTTAATATTGCTATTTGCCCTTGCTCTATAATAGAAGTGTCAGAGATGAAAGAAAATTAGTAAAATGTATATGAAAATCTCCCTCCTGTCAGAGTCTGGGGCACGCCACAGAGTCAAGTCCCCATGCACCCATGCGCGTACCTCGAAATCACGAGACCCAGGCCTGGTGGGCCCCACCCCTGTCAAGCCCCGCAGGGCGGGGGGCACAGCCTTAGGTGGGGTGGGGGTGCAGCCTCAGGTCTCCTGGCCCGGCCTCAAGTCCCCCTATGCTAGGGCGGGGGACGTAGCATCAGGTGCCCCGGCGCTGGGGTGGAGAGCATGGCCTCAGGTCCCTTGGCCTGGCCTCAGGTTCCCTGGCCCTGGCGCGAGGGTGCAACGACCATTTGCATATTAGCTCTTTATTATATAGGATAGTCCACAGTATCCAACGTAGGTTTTTTTCAAACCTTAAAAATGATTTGTTCCTTGTTAATGAAGTTTGAGGGTGAAAAGTAATCACAATTTTTAGACACATGATTAAAAGGTTTTTAAAAAATATTAAAGAATATACAGTAAAAATTTACCTCTCATCTCTCTTTTTTTTATATACTTTATTGATTTTTTACAGAGAGGAAGGGAGAGGGATAGAGAGCTAGAAACATCAATGAGAGAGAAACATCAATCAGCTGCCTCCTGTACACCAACTACTGGGGATGTGCCCGCAACCAAAGTACATGCCCTTGACCAGAATTGAACCTGGGACCCTTGAGTC
>PVJC01040747.1:0-15669 GCA_004026665.1 Murina feae | reverse complement strand
TTTGCAGGCCAGAAGGGACTGGCAAGAAATATTCAAAGTGATGAATAGCAAGAACCTACAGCCAAAATTACTTTACCCAGCAAAGCTATCGTTCAGAATTGAGGGTCGGATAAAGACCTTCACAGACAAGAAAAAGCTAAAAGAGTTCATCACCACCCAACCAGTATTATATGAAATGCTGAAAGGTATCCTTTGAGAAGAGAATGGAATCAGAGGCAGAGAAAGGGAGTGGACTGACAATTTTGGGGGGTTAAGGGTGTTGGGGATGCGTGAAGAGACTGGACAATAATTGTACACCTATGGATGAGGACAATGGGGGGGGCAAGGTCAGAGGTTGGGGTGGGAATTGGAAGGAGGGGAGCTATGGGGGAAAAAAGAGGAACAACTGTAATAATCTGAACAATAAAAATAAATTAAAAAAAAAAAGATTTAGAAACCTCAAACTTGAACCATCTTTGGACAAAAAAATAAATAAATAAATAAAAAAATAAATAAAATGAAGGGCAAAAATAATGATCATATCAATAGATACAAAAAAGGCATTTGATTCAACCCAGCACCCATTTATGATATACTACAGGCCCAGTGCATGAATTCATGCACAGGTGGGGTCCAGCTGGTCTGGCCCAATCGGGGCAGATGGAGGCTGGGCCTGTTGGGAGGAGGAGACAGGGAGGTTGGCCAGCCAGCCCGCCCCAGTTGGGGGTGGGGGGGGCAATTGAGTGCAGGGGTGGCCGTGGGGATGGGCTGTGGGTGGTGGGCTGGCTGACCATACTCCTGAATGGGGTGGGGGTCAGTGGTTGCAGGAGGGGTTGTGGGAGGTTGACTGGCCAGTCCCATCCCTGACTGTTGTGTGGGGAGCAATCAGGGGCGGAACTGGCTGGGGGAACTTGTATGCATATATGTATTACTTATGGACACAGACAATATGGTGCTGAAGGCCTGGGTGAGGGGCAGAAACTGGGTTGATGAGACAATGAGGGGGCAAGGGGGAAGGAGACATCTGTAATACTCTCAATAATATTTTTAAAAAGTGAAGAAAAATCTCAAAAGAAAAAAGAATATATAGAATAGTCCAATAATCAATTGACCAACTATTAAAAATTAGTTCTATGAGGTGGGTAGAAACACGATCAATGTGCAAAAATCAAAACTATGACTGATTAGCAAATGCAATTTAAAAATCTTTTACTTAGCCATAAAAATTCTAAGTACAAACCTACAAAGAAAATATAAGGCTTTTAGGCACAAAATGAGACTAGCTAGTAGGTGTTTTTTTTTAATAGACTAAAATGATTACTTTAAATTTACTATCTTAGGAGATTTTACTTTGAAAATTTTGGTCTTGATAAACTAAATATTAAGTCCACACTCAAAGTAGAAGTAACTATTTCTTTGTATACAACAAAGCTAGCCAGGGATAAATTAAAACTCCACACTGACAAAGAAATAGGTTGGGATTGTAGTCCTCAGATACCTGCAACACTTTCTTTCCTTAGTGTCATAAAGCCACCATCCTTCCACAAGCTCCAAAAAAGGGATTGATGCTGCATTTTGTTCTCTTACCTGTTTGGGAGATGAGTCCCCATCCTGTAACCCAGCAGGTAAGGTTCTCAAGGTTCACATCTGGGGTTGCAATGCAGATGGGGAGTACAGAGTCAGAAAATACAATTGGACTTTTCAGCTGCACCAGAGCGACGTCACCTCCAATAGGGTGGAATACTTCATATGTATGATGCATAATAACCTTATTCACCTCAAACCACTGAGTATGATTGCCTGCGAGATTGAGGTCCACAAGGCCCACGTACATATCAAATGCCTCAATGCGCCTGTCCCTGTGGGGACAGAGAACAAAGGCACAGTGGCTCAAGCACCTTGAACCTGGGAAGAGGAGCCACCATTAGCTCACCGACAGGGAGGTCTGGGAGCATGGCAGCTCTCAGCCAAGATGTGGAAAAATAATCCCTTGTAGGACAATGAGGACTTGGTTGTTCGGAAGAATTGCCCCCAAAGAAGTCTTGACCTGGGCCCATAGAGAATCTGGGAAACCATCAGGACCTGCTGGACATCAACAGCCTCTGTGAGCTTGTCAAGTGTAAAGTGGCCTGTCCAGAAGTAAGTCTCTCCTCAGCTCTCACCCTGTTATGTGCCTCTTCTCCTTCCCTCCTATGACATGTCCCCTCTCCTCTCATCTTATTGTGTGATGTATTTCCATTCCTCCTATGACTATGTCCTCTCCTCCCATCCTATGATGTGTTTTCTCTCCTTTCATACTATGATGTGGTTCCTCCATTCTCTCCTGTGATGTGTCTCAGCTGTCCTATGGTGTGTCTCCTCACCTTTCATCCTATGATTTGGCACCACAGCTATCTCAAAGAACAGATGGTCCTAAGGATCCCTGAGCCCTGTGTCAGGAGAAGCTATAGAAGATGGAGCTGTGTGCTGGACCCACTCTCTCTCTAATTCCAAGTACTCCCAACTTGACCTGTCTTGTATGGTCAGCCTCAAGATCCCTGGACCTCCATGGGAATGGCTGGCACCACTCACTTGCTAAAGCAGTGGGCTGCTGACAGGATCCAGTACTCATTGAGGATGGACCCACCGCAGATGTGGAAGCCCCCATAGTGCACGCTGACCTGCCACGGCCACTTCTCCTCAGGAGCGTCCATGCCCCCTACGACCTTCCCCTGCTTGTGACGCTGGCCACAGGCTGAGTGGAGAGATACAGAGCGTGTGAGTAGTAGCTATGCAGGAGCAGGCCAGGCCATAAGCAAAGGGGAGGGAGGATCTGGTGGTGAATAATAAGTGTGTGTGTGTGTGTGTGTGTGTGTGTGTGTGTGTGTGTGTAGGGGGGAAAGTAGGGGAGGCTGAGATAATAGGGAAGTGGATAATAGAGAAGGATAGGAGAGAACAGGGGAGGGTGAGGAGGGAAGGTAAGGCAAGGGAAAGGGGTAATCAACACGGAAGGGAAGGGGAGGGAGGATGCGTCTCCAGACCATTTCCAACCCCGCTGGGAGGGGTCCTACCCACGTCCTGCCTCAAGGTGATCCCTTCGCTGTAGGGGTGCCTGTGGGGCAGAAGGAGCAGCAGCAGCAGGAGGAGGCCCAAGGCTTTGCTCAAAGCACCAGGTCCAGCACCATGGCAGGAGGGCAGGATGGCCATGAGGCTGAAGACCCCCGGGGTGCGGTGGTTGGAGCCTGCTGGACTCACCATGGCTGCAGCCGCGCAATGTGTGATGGCGCCAGCGCACGTGACACTTGACAGCACCAACGCCAGCGCCTCGCGCCCATGCTGGAACCCTAAACACGTGGTTTTGCCCCTGTTTCTCAGGCACCAGTTGGTGCTCCTCTCCTCCCGCTAGCTGGACACCCCTTGGGGCTCTGGCAGGTCACCACTCGCTCACTTGCACGTGGAGGCGGCTCTCAGCAGCCTTCCCCGGGTGATAGACCCGTGGTGTCCTCACACCCAGGTCAGCTGCGGTTGGTGGTTTCCAGTGGTCCCACACCAGGGGTGGCTGTGGTCAGTGGTCTCCAGTGGTCTCACTCCGGATCAGCTGGCTGATTCTTGGCTAATAGAATGGGGATAACTTCATACAGTGTCTCCCAACATCCAGCCAGCAAGTCCGGGTTTGGTCATAGGACTCAGTATTAAGGAAAAGTGCAAGCAAAATTCCTCACCTATTTACTAATGTGACATTGAACAAAGCAAGTTTTATTACTATCAGAGAAGAAATGGTGGGGAAGGTACACTTTACCACCTATGCCCCTGAAGTCGTGCTGCCATGACAGTATGTACACAAATGAACAGTACTGCATCCCCCCATTGTAGACCTCAGAACCTTCCCCCATTGTAGAACTCAGTACCTTTGGAAATTTATTTCCAAATACAAATTTGAATTTCATGTAAAGTTTGCATCTCACAACATATTCTTTTGTTTTCCCTCAAGCATAAAAAATGTAAAAACCATTCTTAGTTCACAAGTTATATAGAAACAGGTAGTTTGCCAGTCTCTAGGTGTTTCATATATACACAGGGTACCCCCAAAGATGTACACACACTTTAACAGCTGATCCTGTTACACTCTAAATATAAAATGTATTTTAATAAACACCACCTTTATAATTATTCAAAGTGTGTATCCATTTTGGGGGGATATATATTTGTTGTTGTTTAATCCTTTATTTGGATGTGGTCCTTTTCCATAAAATTATTTCCCCCAGGATTTATTTTATTTTTTATTGAATTTATTGGGGTGATATTGGTTAATAAAATTATATAGGTTGCATTTATACAATTCTACAATACATCATCTGTATATTGTATTGTGTGCTTACCACCCCAAGTTGAGTCTTCTTCCATCACTATTTATCCTCTTCACCCTCTTCTACCTCCCTCCACCGCTTTCCTCCATACGTATATTTAAATAGGTTTTACTTTTTTTAAAAGAACTTTTAGGATCACAGAAAAATTAGTTAGAAGGTACTGAGGTCTACAATGGGGGAAACTATGAATGTGCGGTATTAGGAAATCTTTATATTTCTTGATATTAATGTCTTGCCTTTTACAGATGGTCTCTGACTTATAATGGTTTGGCCAAACAATTTTTTTTTACTTTACAGCCATGTGAAAGTGATACCCAAACAACATTCTATTTTCACTTTCAGTACAGTTTTCAATAAATACATGAGGTATTCAACACTTCAATATAAACTAGACTTTGTGTTTGATGATTTTGCCCAAATCTAGGCTAATGTAAATGTTGAGCATATTTAACTTAGGCTAGTCTAAGGGATGATGTTTGGTAGGTATTAAAAGCATTTTTTACTTATATTTTCAACTTATGATGGGTTTATTGACATGTGATTTCATTGTAAATTGAGGAACATCTGTAATATATTGCAATATATTCTCTTCCTTTATGGTTACTTGCACTTTAATATGTTAAATACGTTTCAAGTGTGTTCATAATTGCTTGATGGAGAATTCTTATGATAGCTGCTTTAAAATCTTTGTCCAATAATCCAAACAATAATCTAGAACGTGTTAGCTTGATGTCTATTGATTGTCTTTTTTTATTGGAGTTGAGATTTTCTTAGTTCTCAATATGACAAGTAATTTCGGATTGTATCCTGTGTATTTTGAGTATAAATTTTTTTTTATTTTTTAAAATCTTTATTGTTCAGATTATTACAGTTGTTCCTCTTTTTCCCCCCATAGCTCCCCTCCTCCCAGTTCCCACCCCACCCTCTGTCCTTCCTCCTCTTTTCCCCCCTGCTGTTCTCATCCATAGGTGTACGATTATTGTCCAGTCTCTTCCCGCACCCCCAACACCCTTTTCCACCTGAAAATTGTCAGTTCAATCCCTTTCTATGCCTCTGATTCTATTCTATTCACCAGTTTATTCTGTTCATCAGATTTTGTATTCACTTGATTTTTAGATTCACTTGTTGATAGATACGTATTTGTTGTTCATAATTTTTATCTTTACTTTTTCTTCTTCCTCTTCTCAAAGGATACCTTTCAGCATTTCATATAATACTAGTTGGGTGGTGATGAACTCCTTTAGCTTTTCTTTATCTGTGAAGCTCTTTATCCAACCCTCAATTCTGAATGATAACTTTGCTGGGTAAAGTAATCTTGGCTGTAGGTTCTTGCTATTCATCACTTCGAATATTTCTTGTCACTACCTTCTGGCCTGCAGAGTTTCTGTTGAGAAATTGGCTGACAGACCTATGGGTGCCCTCTAGATGGTGGCATAGGTGAATACCGGAATTGCGGCCGTGCACAACTATTTTAAAATAGCTGGAGTTCAGAGCCAGCGGTAGGTAACTGACTGCTTTTCTCTTGTTGCTTTTAAAATTCTCTTCTTGTCTTTTGCTCTTGGCATTTTAATTATGATGTGTCTTGTTGTGGTCCTCTTTGGATTCCTTTTGTTTGGGATCTTCTGTGCTTCCTGGAATTGGAAGTCTATTTCTTTCATCAGGTAGGGGAAGTTTCCTGTCATTATTTCTTCAAATATGTTTTCAATCTCTTGCTCTCTCTCTTCTTCTGGCACCCCTATAATTCTGATGTTGGTACGCTTGAAGTTATCCCAGAGGTTCTTTACATTGTCTTCATATTTTTGGATTCTTTTTTCTTTTTGCTTATCCATTTGGGTATTTTTTGTTTCTTCGTATTTCAGTTCTTTGACTTGATTCTTGCATTCCTCTAATCTGTTGTTGGATCTCTGTAAAATATTCTTTATTTCAGTCAGTGTATGCTTAATTTCTAGTTGGTCCTTTTTCATATCCTTGAGGGTCTCACTAAATTTATTGGTGGTTTCTGGAAAATTCTTGAAAAACTGTAAAACCGTGGTTTTGAACTCTATATCCAGTCATTTGCTTTCCTCCATTTCTGTCATTTGTGATCTGTTTCTTTGTCTCCACATTTTGGCTGCTTCCCTGGGTTGATAGAGTGGCTTTCTGTGTTAGGTGATCACTGAGAGAAAATTACCTCCAAGCCACTTGGTTATGTGAATCAGCTGTGTCTACAGTGGGAGAACTTCTGTGCTGGAGACACCTTTATGGGGCAAGAGTTGTTTCAGTGGGGCTTTGGTACAAGACCCCTGGGTACGTTGGCACTTGTATCTCCAAGAAGGTGCTATTTTTAGCTTCTGCCTGGGGCTTCCCAGCCTTTTATATGCAAAAGCCTCTGTGTGCAGCTTGGGTGGGGCAGGGTCTCGGGGAGTCTACAGGGTGGAGCAACCAGCTATGGCCAATTTTCAGCCCTGCCCTAAGAGGCACCAGGTCTCAAGCCGCTCTGGAGTTTCTCCCAGTGCCCGACGGTGCCCGACAGTCCAGCTCCTCCCTGTATGGTTCTGAGTCCCCAGAAACTTGCCTGGAACTGGAGTTCAGAGCCTTCAGGAGCCTGTGCCTCCCTCCGGTACAAAATGCTGCCAGTCCTTTCTGCAAGCCCCTTCGTGTGCCCCTCCGTACCTCTGCACTTTATTTCCACACCTCCTCTGAGTCTCAGTCTCTTTCTAGTTGTAGAATTTCCACTTAGCCAGCCTTCCTGTGGGTCTGGGTGGTGTCCATTTTTTCATTTCATTGTTGTTTTAAAATAGTTGTGCACAGCCGCAATTCCGGTATTCACCTATGCCACCATCTTGGGGTTGTTTTGTTTTTTTTTGAGTATAAATTTTTAAGGCTCTGGTTCCCACTTAAGTTTAATTTAGCAGGTAGCCAACCTGACCAGTCTGAATGCATATCTGGCTCATTTTAGTGGATTGTGATTCCAATAGTAGTTGAATTTATAAGTGTCTGGAGAGGGATGCTGCTAAACATTCTATGATGCATAGGACACCTTCCAAAACAATGAATTCCCAGCCTTAAATGTCAGCAATGCTGAGTTGAGATATCTTGGCCCATATGCTCGACAGGGGCCACCTTACTGCTGGGAAAGGGCTTGGAACATAGCCTCCCATCAATGAATCCAGCTTCTTCAGTGAAATTTGGAGGACAGAGGAGTGCAGCTTCTCTCAGAGCAGGCATAATGGTGAGAAGGTTTCTGTCATGTTGTCCCACCCTTTCCTGCCCTTGGCTTCCCTTATGGCTGTTGTGTGTGTAACCACACAAATAACCACAAGTTCACACAGGAGAAAGAAACATCCCAGGGAACTCCCCACTGGATTCTCCTTTCAGTTCTGAGATCCCTAGTCTACCTTCTTTTGTCCACCTCACAGAATCTTTTGGTAAATGACTTGTGGTGTTATGATTAGAAATAAAATGGAATGTGTTAACCATTTCTGTCTTAAACCTTAAAGAATTGAAAGTATTTCATAACTTTAATTTATTTTCCTTCTCCTAGCTGAGTTTGTTTCCCACAAATTGCAGTTCTCAACTTGATTGACTTGGTGTTTATTTTTCATGTTAGAGGCTCTTCTTAGATGTCTGGTATTTCTTCATCTTGAAATTAAGACTGCTAGAATAAGAAGTGATTAGAAACTCTGGGCTGTAGATGTGGCTTATTTACTTTGATCTTCTCAGTGAGAGAACTGGGTGAGTCATGGAAAGCTACTGATATCAGTATCTTTATATCATCTCTCTTGGGCTGGTTAGCTTTACAGATAATAAAAAATGCTTCCTTGAATGGTGAAGATCTTATGGCAGGGTTCTGGAAGCTTAGGTAGAAGGTGCCTGTGTCTAAACATTCTGCATTAAGTATGTTCATCATCTCATAACCTTCCATTGTTGACATCCAGGGCCCTAACCTATGCCTGGGACTCCCCATTGTGGATTATCTCTTTTACTCTCTGCAGAAACCAAAACTCCAGATTTCTGCAGTAGCAAGCTACATTAGTCCAGAGGTATGGAGTGGGGAGAAGACTTATTAATACAGTAACTAGGGGCCCGGTGCACAAAATTCATGCACTGGTGGAGAGGGTTCTTCAGCCCAGCCTGCCCCCTCTCACATATTGGGAGCCCTCAAAGGGTGTCCTACTAATGGCTTAGGCCTGCTCTCTACTCCCCTTGGGGTGCAGGCCTAAGCTGAAGTCTCGCCTCCCTTTGTGGGAGGCAACCAGGCTAATCAAGGGAAGCCACCAGCCCCATCACCCCATTGCTGCAGCCACTGCCAGTCACTGCAGCCACCAGCATGTTTTCATCAACATGGACTTCAGTCCCTTCACCATGAAGAAATGACAACTTTCTTTAGGCATTTTCAAGATGTGTCTTTCATAGGATATGACATTTCTTTCTTTCTTTTTTATCCTCACCTGAGGATATGTTTCCATTAATTTTTAGAGAATGTGGAAGAGAAGGGAAAAACAGAGAGAAACATCAAAGTGAGAGGAACACTTTGATTGGTTGCCTCCTGCATATGCCCTGACTGGGCCCTGACCAGGGAGGAACCTGCAACCTAGGTACATGCCCTTGGTCAAAATTGAACCCAGACCCTGCAGTCAGCAGGCTGAGGCATTATGCACTGAGCCAACCCAGCTAGGGCAGGATATGACATTTCTTAGCCCTCCAGCAGTGGACCTTCATTTCTTTCTCCAGGAGTGTGGTGGAAAAATCCTAGATCGCCGTTAGGGATTCTTATTATCCAAGTTACTAAGAATATTACCAGTGGCATACAGGGAGCTTAGCCAATGAGCGGTCAGAAAAGGTGTTTCCTCTGTAGTTCACTCTGATCACCAGCTCCACCCCTGCCCCTCCAAGCCCAGCTCCACCCCTGCCCAGGCCTGTAAGATCCAGCCTGGGCAGGGGACCCCAAAACCCCTTCAAGCTCTGGCTTCACAGAGCCCAGGCCTCTGCCATCACCGGCTCTGCCCTTGCCCCACTGGCAGCCTCTGGCAAAGGCTCCAGGCCTGGGCAGGAGACCCCCAGACCCCTGCTTTGCCAGCTCCACCAGTGACCAGGCCCCTGCGATTCTGGCCTTGCCCCTGCCCAGGCCTTATGCCTGGCTAGGGAAACCTCACACCCCTCTGATCACCGGCTCCGCCCTTGCCCATGCCTGAGGCCTCTGATGAAGGTCTCTGACCTGGGCAGGGGACCCCCAACCCCCTCTGATTGCCTGTTCTGCTCCTCGGGCCCCCCGCCTCCCCTGCCACCTGCCTGGCTAACAGGCCTGACCACTTCAGTGGCAGGGCTGAGCCGGACTAGGCACCGCCATCTTGTGGCTGTGGGGGTGGCCATCTTTGTGACACAGTGATGCCAAATTTGCATATTACTCTTTTATTAGATAGAATGTGGTATGGGCGCCTCCTTCTTGTGGCCATGGGTGAAGCCATCTTTGTGACAGAGTGACACCTAATTTGCATATTACTCTTTTATTAGATAGGATTGCTTTCAAATAGTTCCCCCTCTCCAATAATCCTAGGGTTACCATTCCATCCCATAGTCAGATCTAGTCATACTGCTTCTTTTTGAGAATTCTTTAATATATAGATCATGATGCTTTCAGCTTTCTTTATGGCCCATTCAATTCTATTAGGTCAATTACTATTTATAGACCTGCCATTCAGCCATAAAATGATCCAGTCATGCAGGTTTTGAAAGCCAAGCTATAGAAGAGTTCCACTGCCCTGCCCAGTCTCCTCTGCCCCCATATAATCAAGCCCTCCTACCTCCAGCCCCATGAAACAATTAATGTAGTTTTCGATCCACATAGTTTTGCCTTTTCCAGAGTATCATACATGTAGTCTTTAGGGTCTGACCTCTTCTAGTTAGCATACTACATTTGAGACTCATCTATACAATGGCCCGTAAAACCAACTTGGCCTGGAATTTTATTTTCTGAAGGGTTTTTAACTATGAATTCAACTTATGTAACAATATATAGAAATGCTCAGGTTATAGATTTCTTCTTGAGTGAGCTTTGATATGTTGTATCTTTAAGAAAAATATCCTTTTCACTTGAACTGTTGAATTGATGGGCATAAAGTTATTAGTAAATATTCTCTCTCAATTCCTGTAGTAATGACCCTTCTTCATTCCCGATGTTGATAGCTTCTAACTGATTATTGCTTTATATGTGAATGCTATTATTGGTTTGTTTTTGTATGCTACTTTACCAAATTTTCTTTCAACTTATGATAGTTTTACATTGGTTCTCTTTCTGTTATTGAGTTGTAAGATTTTTATAAATTCTTGATACAAGTGTCATCAGATATATGGTGTGCAAATATCTTCTCACAGTATTGTGCTGTCTTTTTACTTTCCTGAATGTGTTCTATGACACACAGAAATTTTAATTTTAAAGAAGTCCAATTTATCTCTTTTTTGCCATTTATACTTTGGAATTTATAACTAAGGAACCACTGCTTAACCTAAGATCATGAAGATTTACTCCTATGTTTTCTTCTAAGTGTTTTATCATGTTAGTGCTTACATTTAGGTCCACGATTGATTTTTAGTTAAATTTTGTGTGTGAATATCTGTTTGTCCCAGCATCATTTGTTGAAAAGAGTAATCTCTTCCTATTGACTATCTTGGGACCTTTGTCAAAAAAACAATTGACCATAAATGTATGGATTTATTTCTGGACTCTCAGTTCTATTCTATTGATACATGCTTCTGTCCTCATGCCAGTTCTACACTGTCTCAGTTACTGTGTAATCAGGAAATGTAAGTCTTCCAACTTTGTTCTTTTTCAAGATTTTTTTTACTTCTGAGTCCTTTTTCATATTACTTTTTGATCAGTATGTTAATTTCTGGAGGAAATCCAGCTGAAATTTTGAAAAATATTGTAATGAATCTCTAGGTAAACTTTGGAGAGTATTACTATCTATTTGTTTGATTGTGTCCCCTCAACAAATATGTTGAAGTTCTAATCCCAGTACTGTGAATGTGAACTTATGTGCAAATAAAATCACTGTAGATATACTTAGATTGAAGATGAAGTCAAACTGGAATAGGGTGGGCCCATAATCCAATATAACTGGTGCCTTTATAAGAAAAGGAGAGAGAAACATATAGGGAGAAGATGACCTTGTAAAGACACAGAGATAAATGGAGAGCACAATATGAAAATAGAGCTAGAAATTGGAATAATGCATCTGCAAGCAAAGAAATTCCAGGGATTGCTGTCAATCACCAGAAACTAAGGAAGAGACACTCCCTTAGAGCCCTCAGAAGGAACCAACCCTGCTGAAATCTTGGTTTTGGACTTAAGGCCTCCTGAACTGTGAGAGAATAAATTTCTGTGGCTTTAAGCCACCAAGTTTGTGGCAATTTGTTATGGCAGCCTTAGGAAACTATTACAGATTTTGGTAACAGAAATGGAGTCTGACAAGTCCAGAATCTATAGGGTAGGCCTAGTCTGGAAATTCTGGCAAGAGTTGAGGTTTCAAAAAAAAAGAGTTGAGGTTTCAGTCTTGAGTCTGAAATTGTTAGGGCAAGTCAGCATTCTGGAAACTCAGACAGTTTCTGTGCTAGTCTTGAGTGAGGCCTTCTTGCTTCTCCAGGAAACTTCAGCTTTTACTCTTGAGGCCTTCAACTCTCTGGATGGTGCACGCTCACAAATCAAGGGGAATCTCCTTTACTTAAAGTCAACTGATTGTGTTTGTTAATCACTTCTACAAAATATCTTCAGAACAACATTTAAGTAACATATAAAAAAAACAATTAGGCACCATGGCCTAGTAAAGTTGATACATAAAATTAACCATGACGGTTCTCTATTTTCAAGTTCTCCCATTCCAAACTTAATCTTCAAATAACGACAATAACAAAGCCATTCTTTTTTCAGTTTTTTCCCTTTATTGATTAAGATATTTCAAATGTGATCTTATCCCCCCAAAGTCCTCTCATCCCCCCACTCCTGCCCTCACCCTCACCCTCACCCCCTGTTGTCCACATCCATCGCTTATGCTTATATGCATGCATAACAAGTCCTTTGATGGATCTCTTCCTCTAACCCACACCCTCCCCTACCTTCCCTCTGAGTTTTGAGCATCTGATCACTATATCAGTTTTTGTTCATCGGTTTATGTTGTTCATTATAATCCACAAATGAGTGAGAGCATGTAATATTTATCTTTCTCTGACTGACTTATTTCACTTAGCATAATGCTCTCCAGTTCCATCCATGCTGTTGCAAATGGTAGGAGTTCCTTCCTTTTTAAAGCAGCATAGTATTCCATTGTGTAGATGTACCACAGTTTTCTAATCCATTCATCTGCTGATGGACACTTAGGCTGATTCCAAATCTTAGCTATGGTAAATTGTGCTGCTATGAACATAGCATATATCCTTTCTGATTGCTGTTTCTGGTTTCTTGGGATATATTCCTAGAAGTGGGGTCACTGGGTCAAATGGAAGTTCCATTTTCAGTTTGTTGAGGAAACTCCTTACTGTTCTCCACAGTGACTGCAACAGTCTGCATTCCCACCAGCAATGAACGAGGGTTCCTTTTTCTCCGCATCCTTGCCAGTACTTGTTGATTTGTTGATGATAGCCATTCTGACAGGTGTGAGATGGTACCTCATTGTTGTTTTGATTTGCATCTCTCGAATGATAAGTGACTTTGAGCATGTTTTCATATGTCTCTCAGCCTTATTTATGTCCTTTTTCGAAAAGTGTCTATTTAGGTCCATTGCCCATTTTTTGATTGGGTTGTTTATCTTCCTTTTGCTAAGTTGTATGAGTTCCCTGTAAATGTTAGAGATTAAACCTTTATCAGAGATATCATTGGCAAATATGTTCTCCCATGCAGTGGGCTTTCTTGTTGTTTTGCTGATGGTTTCTTTTGCTGTGCAGAAGGTTTTTATTTTGATATAGTCCCATTTGTTTATTTTCCCTTTATTTTCCATTGCCCTAGGAGCTGTGTCAGTGAAGAAATTCTTTTGGCATATGTCTGAGATTTTGCTACCTGTGGATTCCTCTAGTATTTTTATGGTTTCTCATCTTACTTTTAAGTCTTTTATCCATTTAGAGTTCATTTTTGTGTATGGTGTAAGTTGGTGGTCTAGTTTCTTTTTTTTGCATGTGTCTGACCAAATTTCCCAGCACCATTTATTGAAGAGACTATCTTGCCTCCACTGTATGGTCTTTCCTCCTTTATCAAATATTAATTGAGCATAGTGGTTTGAGTCAATTTCTGGGTTCTCTATTCTATTCCATTGGTCTATATGTCTGTCCTTGTGCTAGTACCAGGCAGTTTTGAGAACAGTGGCTTTGTAATACAGCTTGATATCTGGTACTGAGATCCATCCTACTTTGTTCCTCTTTCTCAGGATCCCCGCAGCTATTTGATGTGTGTTTTTTTATTCAGATAAATTTTTGAAGAGTTCTTTCTAGATCTGTGAAATATGCTGTTAGTATTTTAGTGGGGATTGCATTGAATCTATAGATTGCTTTGGGTAGTATGGACATTTTGGTGATGTTGATTCTACCAATCCATGAACACAGTATGTTCTTCCATATGTTTATGTCTTCCTCTATTTCTTTCTTCAGTGTACTGTAGTTTTCCGAGTATAGATCTTTTGCGTCCTTGGTTAAGCTTATTCCTAGGTATCTTAATTTTTTTGGTGCAATGGTAAATAGGATTGCTCTTTTAATTTCTTTTTCTGTAAGTTCACTATTGGCATATAAAAATGCCATAGATTTCTTGGTGTTAATTTTGTATCCTGCTACATTACCATATTCATTTATTAGGTCTAATAATTTTTTGATGGAGTCTTTAGGGTTTTCTAAGTACAGCATCATGTCATCTGTGAATAATGACAATTTTATTTCTTCTTTTCTAATATGGATTCCTTTTATTTCTTCTTCTTGCCTGATCACATTGGCTAGCATTTCCAGTACTATGTTGAAGAGGAGTGGCAAAAGTGGGCATCCCTGTCTTGCCCCTGTTTTTAAGGCAATTGGTTTTAGTGTTTGTCCATTGAGTATGATGTTGGCTGTGGATTTGTCATATAAGGCTTTTATTATGTTGAGGTATGATCCCTCTATTCCCACTTTGCTGAGAGTTTTTATCAAGAAAGGGTGTTGGATTTTGTTAAATGCCTTTTCTGAATCAATTGATATGATTATGTGATTTTTGTCTCTCAATTTATGTGATGTATCACATTTATTGATTTGTGGATATTGTACCAGCCTTGCATTCCTGGAATAAATCCCACTTGGTCATGGTGTATGATCTTTCTAAAGTAATGCTGGATCAGGTTTGCTAGAATTTTGTTGAGGATTTTAGCATCTATGTTCATCAGGGATATTGGCCTGTAATTCTCTTTCTTTGTGGTGTCTTTATCTGGTTTTGGTATTAGGGTAAGGCTGGCTTCATAGAAAGAGCTTGGAAGTGTGCCTTCGTCTTGAATTTTTTGACATAGTCTTGGAAGGATTGGCTTTAGTTCTTCTTTGAATGTTTGGTAAAACTCCCCTGTGAAGTCATCTGGTCTAGGGCTTTTGCTTGCTGGAAGCTTTTGGATGACTGTTTCAATTTCACCAGTAGTTATGGGTCTATTCAGGTTTTTTGATTCTTCCTGATTGAGTTTTGGAAGCTTGTATTTTTCTAGGAATGTGTCCATTTCATCGAGATTGTCCAGTTTGTTGGAGTAGAGTATTTTTTGACAATCCTTTGTATATCAGTAGGGTCAGTTGTTATTTCACCTCTTTCATTTCTGGTATTGTTTATTTGGGTCCTCTCTCTTCGTTTCTTGGTGAGTCTGATGAGGGATTCGTCAATCTGGTTAATTCTTTCAAAGAACCAGCTCTTGGTTTCGTTGATCTTTTGTATTGTTTTTTGTCTCTATGTTGTTTATTTCTTTTTTTTTTAATTTATTTTTATTGTTCAGATTATTACAGTTGTTCCTTTTTTTCCCCCATAGCTCCCCTCCTCCCAATTCCCACCCCAACCTCTGACCTTGCCCCCCCATTGTCCTCATCCATAGGTGTACAATTATTGTCGAGTCTCTTCACGCATCCCCAACACCCTTAACCCCCAAAAATTGTCAGTCCACTCTCTTTCTATGCCTCTGATTCTATTCTATTCTCAAAGGATACCTTTAAGCATTTCATATAATACTGGTTGGGTGGTGATGAACTCTTTTAGCTTTTTCTTGTCTGTGAAGGTCTTTATCCGACCCTCAATTCTGAACGATAGCTTTGCTGGGTAAAGTAATTTTGGCTGTAGGTTCTTGCTATTCATCACTTTGAATATTTCTTGCCACTCCCTTCTGGCCTGCAA
>PVJC01040746.1:0-15670 GCA_004026665.1 Murina feae | reverse complement strand
TATATATATATATATATATATATATATATATATATATATATATATATATATTATTTGAGGGCAAGGACTGACTCTTCTCATGTGTCTGTAACTTTTAGCACTGAGAACACTGTCCTAAGCATAAGATGTGCCTTTTAAATTTTAACTGAATTGAATAGGACTATAGTTCTTGCTTTTATGAGAGATGAGAATAACAGAAAGTCCAAATCTGTCATGTCAATCCCTCCATTAAAATTCTCACTCCCTTAAATAATCCCCCTTAAGGCATTCAGGCAGTGGTAACAATTCAGTTTGGGGAGTCAGATGATAGAGTTTAAATCTCAGTGTATTCAATTGGAGTTCAGATCTCTCTATTTGAAACTGTGAAATGAGGTAAGGCATTCTTCATAGAAAGGCTGTACAGAATGAAAGGGTTTCGTGTACTAACATATATCTCAATCCAAGGAGGATTTGTATTTTAGAAGGGGAATCTGAGACTGACCCAAACATTCACAACAGAGGAATAAATCAAAGGATAAGCTTTTGTTCCAGAAACCCAGCTGGATCTCTGTCTTATCCTACATTTAAGCACTTGATTTTCTTCAATTATTTTTTCTTATGTAATTGAAATACTAATTGTAAAAATTCAAATATATGGTAGATGGTTTGTTGGGATATTTTCTACTAAGTGGGTCTAAAACCTGGCTTCATTGAAAAGGATCCAATATTTATTCTCCATGAAATTTTCCTGAGAGAAGGCAAAGAAGCCAAAAAAGAAAGATTAAATCCTTAAAAATTAGGCAAATCCCCATAGCACTGCCTTCTTCATTTTTACATGGCCCCAAGAGTTGACTAAGAGTTATTACATCATAGGAGGAAAAGATTCATCCAAATAATTATTACTGTTCAGTGAAGTTATGATATCCTAAAACATAATCTTGCAAGTTAGAGTGAGTTAGCAAAGGGGCTACTGCCAGGATTTATTCCTGACAATACTCATTTTCCAAATTTATAAAAATGCTATGTGAGCCCTGACTGGTTTGGCTCGGTGGATAGAGCGTCAGCCTGCGGACTGAAGGGTCCCAGGTTTGATTCCGGTCAAGGGCATGTACCTTGGTTGCGGGCACATCCCCGGTGGGGTGTGTGCAGGAGGCAGCTGATCAATGTTTCTCTCTCATTGATGTTTCTAACTCTCTATCCCTCTCCCTTCCTCCCTGTAAAAAATCAATAAAATATATTTTTTAAAAAATGCTATGTGACTTACTTTTTTTATTATTATTGCTTAAAGTATTACAACAAGTGATAGATAGGTCTCCATTTTTTTCCCCTTGCCCTTCCCCCCTCTAGTTACATATCATGTGTTTTCATTTCCCAAGAATGACACTTTAAATTATTTTAAATATTTGAAGAAAACATTAAAAATATTCCTTGTTAGAGTTAAACATAGACTAAACCTCCTCCCAAAATTATCCATTCACAAGTTCTCCATATTTTATTCCTTTTCTGGATATTCTTCTTGTACATATAATATGAGAGGTAGGATCAAGTAAATACAGTCTTTCCTTTTGTATATAATTCATTAAAAATGATTTGAGAAAATTAAAATTGACTTGCACATTTAAAGGGTCCTTATTGAAATTGGGATTTTAAATTAAATTGACCCAGAAAGTCCTATAAAGGAGACAGTTGGAATTCTAATGCAGACACTAAAAAGACTGTTAAACTAAGCTGTAATGAGATACTGTATTTTGGCGGTTGGTAATTTACTGAACATTTGACTGTTGGTAATTTACACCGAAAGTCCTTTGATGTATAAGCAATCCCATTTTTTCATACATGGTTTAGGTACTGTGAGAAGCACGTTCACTATTCCGACCATTCAAGTACATTATCGCTGCAGTGCTTCAGGATATAATTTACTCTTGAAGAAAATTTGGTTGAGTGTTTTTGAATCTTTGTTTTCCCAGACTGTTTCTACATGCACTCTAAAATTCTAGTATCTCTGAAGTTTTCTAGAGTAAATGATGTATTGGATGAAAGCTACCAATTCCAATACTTCATCACCCAAAGGGCTCTTGTAATCTCACCTGGTCGCAAAGCCTTTCCCAGCTAACTGCAGTGACCATAGTTCTTTCTACTTATCGTCTTAGAGCCTTCATTTCTACCTTCAGAAACACTTGCTGGACTGCTTATCTGTTTCTTGGCTAGTTTGAAGTTCCTTAATTTATAGATATGCATAGTTCCTTTATGTTTGAGGCCATGTTTCCTTAAATTATAAATCTTCACAAAACAAGCCTTCTATCCAACCTATTTAACGCCGACCCTTCGGAGCTTCCTGGCGAGCATTTATCTGGCTGAGTGTTAAATTGAAATTCGAGGTCATTCACTTCTTTTGAAAGGCTGGTGATTGGGTATGGAGTCTGCAGCCTTTTCTAGATATTTCTTTTAATTGCCTTGGAAGTAAACACACTCCCTTTTTGAGTTGTGTTTCCTCAATTAATGAGATAACAGTAGTGTTTACAGGACATTGGCTGCTCCCTGTGATAGCAAGCCTACTGCAGAAGCTACATCTGTAATTGGTTTTGCAGATGCAGCCTTAGCAAACACACAGAAGAGTGAAGTTCATGGAAGGGATAAATGGATTTAGTTACTGTCACACACTGCCTTCAAAGTGCGGTTTAATTATGTTTCCTTACGGCACTGTCCCTTCCCCCACCCCATTAGTGCTTCTTGATTTATGACACAGTAGCAGTAGCATTCCCAGTACAGACAGACTTTTCTGCTGTCAGATATTGAGGCTCCCCGGCAGCACTGCTCTGGAGAGTAGATGAGATTCTAATAGTGCTGGAATATGACCAAAGGCAGGGTCAAGAAATAACTATTTTTTTTCTATGAACAGTGCATACCAATGAAAATCCTCAATTAATAAGTTAATTTGTATGATTTACAGTTCAACAGATATAAAAATGAATCACAAGACATCAAAGAAGTGCTTCCTGGCGAAGTCATTTTCTATAGCATTTACTCCACTTTACAAGCTATATGCTTTGTTGTACTTAGGCCTACGTGTTAGTTACACGGGTCAAAATAACAGTAGAAGAGCCCACGGGCCATTTGTTTCTGCTGATGATGCGCCCGTTCCTCTTAATCGCTGTAAAGAGTTTGCTTCCTTGGTCTTACCAAGGCAATTTTGCTTCCAGTGGGTTCTGTTGCTCTTTACTGGCTACATTGTGTATCAGAGCTTCCTCATATGTGGTTTGCCACCAATAAAAATTAAATATGATACAGGCCCTTACCCTTTAAACACTTCAATGGTTTTAAAATCTGTTCCATATTTTGTATCTTGTAGTTATTAGTACAATATATGGGCGAAGAGCAGTGACAGTGCCTGCGTGATACCAGCTGAATAAAACACGGAAGCTCATTGGTCTGAAGGGGAAACCGACATGGAAACGGATTATTGCAATATAGTGAGACAAGTAGTATAAACTCGGTAGGAAGCGTTACCATGACATTGCCAACACAGGTGTGAGCACCTCTTTGAAGAATACATAGGCCGACACTTCCCATGTATTTGCCATTTTATTGTGAACTCCTTAAGTTTAATCGCTGGTCACAGTGATCACTGCAGAAGAGTTTTCATGGGTGATTCAGGAAGCACAACTTAAAACTAGGCTCCTAAAATGACTCTTGTCACATCTGCCATCAAAAAAGCACGACAGTCAACCGCTGATATCTGGAAGCTACCGAGTGGAGTCCAGAAAGTAAAAATTAGCTTTTAAGTTTTAACTTACACATTTTTAATATAGTTACATCTGTTACTCTCTATTGTAAGTTGTAGGATAGGGTATTTAATCTAAAATTATTCTCTAGTGTGTATTTCAGACACTGAGAAGACACCCCCTAGATTTGATTCAGTTTGACGTTCCTGTTCTATACTTTTGTTCTTTGCAAGAGATAGTCCGGCTGTGTCCACCCATGCTCCTAGCAGTGTTAAAGTAGACAAGAAGTGAAAGCAATTCAAATGTCCATCAATGAGGAATGAATAAGCAAAATGTGGTACATACATACAACAGAATATTTTTCAGCTTTAAAAAAAGGACAGCCCTAACTGGTTTGGCTCAGTGGATAGAGCGTCGGCCTGCAGACTGAAAGGTCCCAGGTTGATTCTGGTCAAGGGCATGTACCTTGGTTGCGGGCACATCCTCAGTGGGAGGTGTGCAGGAGGCAGCTGATCGATGTTTCTCTCTCATCGATGTTTCTAACTTTCTATCCCTCTCCCTTCCTCTCTGTAAAAAATCAATAAAATACATTTTTTTAAAAAAGAACATTCTACCACACACTACAATGTGGATAAACTCTGACAATAATCTGCTAAGTGAAATAAGACATTCATAAAAAGACAAATGCTGTGTAAATTCTACTCAAAGCAGTCAAATTCATAGAAACAGGAAATAGAATAGGGGTCAGGGCGGGAAAAGGGAAATGGGTATAGAGTTTCAGACTTGCAAGCTGAAAAAGTTCTGGAGATCTGTTACATAATAATGTAAATATACTTAACACCGTGGAACTGTTTACACTTAAAATGATTAATATGGTAAATTTCATTGTGTTTTTTAACACAGTAAAAAAGATATAGTCAGCCTGCTGTTTTCACATTTAGAAAACTCATTATAATATCAGGAGACATTCACAAGATAGGCCGGTTCACTTTGTGAGAATTACAGCTGCAAACAAGCAGTGCGTGCGCAGCCAGATGGCACACAGAAAAGACACGCAAGCACACTAAATACATGCAGTGCTGACCGGGAGAATGAATGGCTTATGTGAACTCTCAAGACTATCGCGTATTCTATCATAACAAATTTGATATCTCTTTATAAGCAAAATACAAATTTACCAAGGAATATAACGAATCTGTTGTTTGTAAGTAGATCTCACAATTAAACTGGAAGTAAAAGAAGAGAAAAGAAAGAAAAGGAAAAAAGAAAAAAAAAGAAAAGTAAAGAAGAGAGAAGGAAAGGAAAGGAAAGGACAGGGAAGGGAAGAGAAGGAAAGGGAAGGGAAGGGAAGGGAAGGGAAGGGAAGGGGAGGGGAGGGGAGGGGAGGGGAGGGGAGGGGAGGGGAGGGAAGGGGATATGGTAGGAGGGGAAAAGGAAGGAAAGAAGGGAGAAAGGAAAGAAAGGAATGACCTTCAAGGCAACGCTTAGTTCTTAAAGCTGTGGGGCAGCCGTGTTATTCCTGTAGAGTCTGTCATCTGAAAAACCCACATTGCAAATGGCACAGAACTTAAAAGGATTAAGCAAGACACAAACTTTCTGAGACCTAAGGTGTAGTTCTAGAAGCTTGGGTACTTTATTCTTTACAAATGAGAAGCAGAAATGATACTCATTTTGCATTTTCCCCAGAGATGTATGGGGCCCTGGAGGAGAGCAATATGACATGCTTCAAATGATTGGTATTAATATTGACTTGCAGACAGGTGAGGAGTTTGAGGTATTATAGGGAGAGACTGGCCTGCTTCACACACGGTAAACATTATATTTGCTATTAGAGTGGCAGGAGGTATGCTGGGTGCAGAATGCAAATCACCGAAATGAAATCTGGGAAAGTGTTTCAAGTCAGTCTTGAACATATGCATATGTTATCTGTTGAGAACATTTAAGCTTGAGAATGAGAGGAGAAGTAAGAAAGCTACTCCCTAAAGAGTGCCTGCAAATACATAGTCAGTTCTATCAGTGACCAATCTATTCATAGATGCCTGGAAACTCTCAAGCTATTATTCTTTACACGGTCATTGCACTGCGAGAGGCAGCAAGGAAAATGGTTGAAAACAAACAAGGGAATATTGGTCTGCAGAAAGCAAGGGCTTAATTTCAAGGCAATGAATGGGTACATTTTTATTTTGGGGTAAATGAGATGATGGAGACAGTAAATGCTTTTCTTGAGTTTATGATGTATTGAAGCATCCCTTTGGCTGTCTGTACTTTTTTTTTTTTTAATCTACAGTTTTCTGTGGTTGTTCTCTTTTTCCTGATTAAAAAAAAAGTCTGGCAAATTAATTTTTGGTTGTATTTATATATGTTTGTGTTGTCATGGCTGGATGACAAAATAAGTAATTTCACATTTCCATATTAAAGGTTTAAACATTTGTTTTCTGTTGCCAAAAAAACTCATAGAACCATAAAAGCAGACCGTGACTTTTATGGTTATGGCTTGAATAACAGGAGGATGAACATATCTGAGGAAAATGTTTTTTTTTTAATCTGCTCTTTGCAGGTAGAATCCTTTAGTGAACTTTATCCAAGTTTATTATGCTTTTTACTTGATTTCTTTGTATTCAGAGATGTAATTAGTTTTTCAAATAGAACTCAGCAAATGCACTTTAAAAAGTCACCTCTAAATATGTGTTGTAAACTGAAACTACAGGGAAGAATTCTTTTCTTTTGAATTTTCTCCACATTTCTCTCTCTTGTTTTTTAATTGCTGAAAAATTTCCTGATGTGCAGGACATTTCCTACTGTTCCTTCTTGACATTAAAAAATGGAAGAGCCAGCCAGTGTGACTCAGTCGGCTGAGCATTGTCCCATGCAGTAGGAGGCCTTCGGTCTGATTCCTGCTCAGGGCACAGGCCCGGGTTTCAGGCTCGATCCCCAGTAGGAGGCATGCAGGAGGCAGCTGATCCATGTTTCTCTCTCTCATCAATGTTCTATCTCTCACTCTCCCTTCCTCTCTCAGAAATTAATAAAACATATTTAAAAATTAATAAAAAATAGAAGAATTGATTTATTTCTGTCCAATACAAGCTAATTTAACCTTGATGTTACTCTGCTCAGGGTGAGTTCTGCTCTGGGCCCGGGCATCACCACATTATCTGGAGAGTGAACAACCTGGATAATCTGGATTGAACAACCAAAGAGTAGTAATAGCGATAAGACATTAGTATTAGCAATAGGACTTTTCACAGTTTTTTTCTCTTGTGTGGTTTTTCTATTCTCACAATAACTGTGTGAATTACCCTGGACATGCAGAGAACATCAAATCGTTTACATGCCTTAGGCTGCACACATATACAGTCACTAGGGAACACAGCACTTCTGTGTCAAAATGACGTTATGGACTTGGCCAGAACACAGAGAAACAACAGAAAAGCTAACGCAGGCCAAGCAAACACATGTTTGCACCCAGGCACGCAGACACTCAGACCTCTCAGATGATTTGCAGTCTTGCTGGGTTCTTCTCAACTCGAATTTATCTATTCCCGTCCCTGTGTTTGTATTCCTGTGGTAAGGGAATTATTGTTCCCACTGCTCTTCTTAATTCTTTGCCCCTTTTGTATCCACATCTTCTGCCAGTTGACTAGAGGCAGAGTGTATTTGCAGGCCCTAAAGAGGCCTGGCTCAGCCAAGGGACTGGCTCTGGCAAACGGCAGTGGATGGAAGTTACTTAGTGTGCTGCCTCTGCCCATCAGCCTTAGGAGGCACTGCATGCTATCTGTTAGGGCCAGCCCCTGCTCTTCTTCTGGACCTGGTAACCTGCTGGTCCAAGGACAATGAACAATGCATGGAGCATCATGGATCCAACCTGAAGCTAGGAGTCAGCTCAGCTGAGCTCAGTCTGGTCGGGTAATTCCCAAATAACCCACCCGTGTGTGTGGAAGACTAGCGATTGCTGTCTTAGGCCACCAAGTTGTGGGTAGTTTGTTTTGTTAGCATTATCGTTGCACCAGCAAACTGGCTTCCTGTGTATTCTCAGCCATCATGAAACTTTTTCTAATCCTTCTAGGACTGTGAACCTAGATATAAGAAGTGTTTTTCCTTCTCTGTTCTTGGGATGTAGTACAGTGCAGTAGTAGCCTCTTAAATCAAAGAAAATGAGCTCAATGATACTTCTTATTACATAATGAACAACTATGTTAAATTAAGGTCTTGCTGTCATAATTTAATCACACTGGCTGACCTTCACTATTTTTCTTTGGAAAATGGAGAAAATAATACCTCTTATTTCTGCCTCCTGAAATTCATTTGTTTATTTACTTGATTTTTCAATTAATGGTTATTGAGAACCTACTATTTTTCTAGAATACACAAGGATGAATAAGAGCAAGTACCTAATGAAAAACGTTTTTAATCTAGTAGGTAGTATAAAAAAGAAAGTTATTTTCCAATATAATGAACCTATAATGAAGTCAAGTTCTTAGTAATATAGGCATATGGTGAGGACTACGGAAAATGGAGGAAGCAATATTCACATTGAGCCTTAAAGGGCAGGGGAAGGGGAGGGGAAACAACATCACATTCTCATAAGCTTAATAGCTACAAACATACAAATCATAACTTTACAGTAGATAAAGCTATCTAAACAGCAAAACCAAGTGTTCAAAGTTAATACAACCCATAATGGACAAGTAAACATCTACTTCCTGATATAAAGCATTGAGAAGAACATAGTATTACTTCTGCGGTATTTTTTTGCTAATAATGTATAATCTAAATCTAATTGTGGGGAAAGAGAAAATAAACCTAAATTGACACAAAAATGTCAAGATTGTGGAGAACAAAGGAATGCTGGGCCACTGTTCCAGATTAGCGACTAAAGAAACATGGTAGGAGTGCATTTGCCACATAGAACATCCTCAGAACTACTGGCAAAAATCTTAATAATATCTGCAGAGTACATGTTAGTATTGTGTCAATATTAATTTTGGTTTTGACAATTGTACTGCAGAAAGAAAAATAACATCCTTGCTTTGAAATAAACACTGAAGAACTTAGGAAGAAACAGGTAAAAGTGCATGTGTGTGTTAATGAATAAAGCAAATGTGGTAAAATATTAATATTTGAGGAATCTGGGTGAATGTTAAATGGGAATTCTTTGTACAATTCTTACAACTTTTACGTGAATTTTAAATTATATCAAAATAAAAATTAAAGCAAAACAAATCAAAAGGACAAGAGAAAGGGTGGATCCTGGGGTAAGTAATGGCAGAATTCAAGGTACTGAAAACAGTATAACTCAAGTTGTGGGTATTTGCCCAAGGTTAGCATGACCAATGGGTCTTTCGTTCTTGCATTTTAGATGCAGCATATCACTTCAGAAGTAGAATTATGACTTCTCAACATATGGATACATCTCATAAAGTCAGAAAAAGCTCTATGGATTAAACAAATATCAATTTCTTAGTTTTGAAAATGTAATATCAATTATGGCATATGATTATGTCAGATGTTTCCACAGAGAGAGACTGAGTGAAGAGTACATAGGACCTCCTGTACATTTCTTTGCAACTTCCTATAAATCTAAAGTTACTTCCAAACGAAGTGTTTTTAATTGCCTTTGTAACTCCTTCTCCAAAAAATAAATAAAACATATTTTTTTCAATCTTATATTGATGTGAATAACTTTATACGCTATGATTTTTACTTCTAAACAAAACTAAGAAATTTCAAATTTATGTTAGCAAATAATTTTAGCAGTGTTAAAATTTAGTATAAAATTTCCAATAAGCGTCCCACTAGCATTCTTTTTTAAGGTGACAAAGATTTTCTCTTGACCAAACTCTAGCCAGGTTCCTCTAAACCCCCTTGCTTTACTAGGCCCCAATCTTATCCTATAACGACTTGAACAAAACACTAACATAGTCTCTAAGTGCTCAAGGCCGCATCCCGAGGGTGACTGCAAGCCCCCCTTAAAGTGACCGAGAAAACTCCAAGCTGCCTGAAGAATACTGGCTGTTCTAGTCAACACGGAAGGAGAGGTCCCCATCTTGCAGTCTTTGGGGGATAATTGGAGGCAAAGTTCCACAAGCGCCAGTTGGTTTCACATGGACGAACCCCCTTTTCTTAATCCCCTTTTATTTCCTTTTAAAACTCCTCGACACCTCTGTACAAATCAAGGTTGAGGTCAGCTTACACTGGACTCTCTCTCCTGTTACAATAATTACTACCAATTAAAATCTGCCCTTACCATCTTAACTAGTGTCCAGCTTTGTTTGCAACAGTTAAAATTTATTTTTGTTTGCTCCGTAGCTCAGACATCTCAATTTTTCATAAATGCCAAAAGATTCAATGCTTAAGAACACCTCAAGCAAAATACAGAGTTGCTGTTAATTAGCATCTACTGTGCACCAGACATTTTGCATTCATTTGTTCTCATTCATTCCTTGTTATAGTCCTACGAAAAGAAAAGAAACACGCAGCAACATTAGAATGTGAGCGCAGCAGTCCATATCCAAGGCTCTTATTTGTTTTGCTATGCTGGGCAGGTTGCATGATAAACCACTGCTCTTTTCCTAAGGGAGAATAGAGAATAAATAGAGAAAAACCCAGTATAACCACATAGAAGATTCTATAATCAATTAAAGATTCTGATTTGATTTTTTAAAACTTTCTTTATTGATTGAAGTATTACAAATGTCCCCCTGTGTTCCCCCATAGACCCCCTTCACTCCACACCTGTGCCACCCAATGGCCTTCACCACACTATTGTCTGTGTCCGTAGGTTATGAACATATGCATACAAGTTCCACAGTTAACCTCTCCCCATCCACCCACCCACCCCTCATTTCCTCAGACTCATCAGTCTGTTCCATGCTTCTATGTCTCTGGATCCATTTTGTTTATTAGTTTGTTTTGTTCATTATATTCCACATATGAGTGAGGTCATGTGATCCTTGTCTTTCTCTTGATATCTGACAGCTTTTAAGCCTAACCTCTCCCTCCTCCTCCTCCCTGTGTTCCACATCTAAGCAAGCTGACAAGGGTGCCTGGGTGCTCGCTCTCTTGGCACCAACATGAAGATCATGCCACATGAGGTAACCACTGTCCCATCCCTCCCTCTCACCACCATCAATACACCAAGTGGGGCTTCTTTCTTGCCCTTTCAAGCCATTTTTGGTTCTACTTGGGGAGTTCGCCCAGCTATCCTCAAAATGTCTTATTATGTGAGAAATAAACCTTTCTTACCCTTTGATGTGTGTGTGATGTCTCGACATCAAACCACATTTTGTGTGGGTGTTCATCTTACTCTTTCAGAGTGGCTACAACAAGGATGGGCCATTTCAATGACTAATTTCAATAAATATACTTTAGAAGAGTATTTTCAATTTACTTATTATTAAAACCATAGAATATAACTTGTCTCAAAAATGGAGCCTACAGTTAACCAATACTCAGCTAGCGTAAGTGCGCACGTTGATGCGAACACCGAGCAAATGTCGATGTTCAGCCTCACAGAGTCTGGTTCCTGAAAGCAGCTTGTAATGCACTTCATGTAAAAACAACACAGTGACAACAGCATATTTGGTGTGTTTTTTCCTTGAGGGAATATGTATTTCTTTAGGGAGCTCAGCAATGGTTATGAAAACAATATAAAACCTGTCAGTATTCTATTAGAGCCCTATTTTATACTTTCATTCTTAATAAATATTTTGTACTCATTACTGACTTTTGACTTTGGTTGTGATATAAAGGAAACATAAAAGCTTGAAATGGTGGTAACAGTTTTTTAGTTTTAAAAATTACTTTGGAATAACATCTCTCCTAATAAAAAGAAATAGTCAAAAAGTTCACATTTTTTTAAAATGTGAAAAGTACATACTGTCATAAAAACTAAATTCTCTCAAGCAAAGACAAATAAACTTTTATACATTCCTTGCTTTGTCATTCCCATACATGCATATTTGGTGTCTTAAAAAAAATGATCAGATAAAAATGGAAAGTTAGTAGAAAGTAAAATTTTAGATGGAAATTTAGCTGCTCATTTTACTATAAACAGAAGTCCTGTAATAAAATGTCTATGCTCATTCAAATATAAATCTCAATAAAAAGAAATACCAGTTTTCAGAAGCAGTAATAGCTATCTGCTGTAATTTTGTCCCTTGGGGTGGGAAGCAGTTTCTACTGTCTGTCTTCTGTACACATGAAGCAACAAATACACATTTTTGTCTCTGTTCAAGGACCGACTGGAAAAGCTTGCGATGAGAATGTCCCACTTAGCAAGAGTATTTAAATCATTATCTTCCAAGTACAGTTTTGAAGGTCTCATAAACTATCTATATCAGACCAACTGAACAGAGTCAGAGAATTTATGCTATAAGTCAGACCATATTCAAATGTGTATTCTTTGGTGGGGGAGGGGCGGATCAGCAAGAAAGCAGCCATGAACATGCGAAATACTGTGTGTTAGGGTGGGGAGTCTAATGCTTTTCTTCATACATCACTGGGCAACATCGCCAGCCAACTGACCACTGCTACTGACACGGAGCTGCAAAGTGTATCATGTAGAATAGAAACAGGAATAAGAGAAAGTCAATGAGCCACCATAATTAATTTCCATTTACTCCTTCCAAGTTTTATTAAGGAATGATTATTAACGTCTTAGCTGTTTGAAAACCAATGTTGTACAAGGTACCAGAACTCAAAGTAACAGTCTGGCAGAGGAGATGCACTTCTGCATGCAGACCTGCAATGTGGTGTGACAAGGTCATTAGCAGACCTGTCTACGAGGTGCATTAGAAGCATGTGGTTAACTTTGCTCTAAAGGCTCAAGGAAGCTGAAGAAGGCATTTAAGCTTGGGGTACAAGAAAGGGAGTCAGGGGGGAAGTGAGAAAAATTAGGCAAGACATAGTTAAGAGTAAACGGCATGTCCAAAGCACAGACATATTGGAGAGTGTGATAGATTCTGGATGGTGTGATAAGGACCACCAGCTGGCAAGAGTGTTGAGAGCTGAGAGTGTCAGGACTGGTGGAGGCTCATGAGAGAGGCTGGTCTGGAGGTCCCTGGTAGCCGTATTTTCTATATAAACATATGAGGAGTAAGTTGGGATTTGGTGCAGGAAGCAGAAATAATTCTAGGTATTTTAAACTGAAAGGCACTTAATATAGTAAGTAAGTTAGATATTTGCAAGGTCTAAAGAAGGCCAAAGGAATAGGTCTGGGTTTAATCTCTTGGGATTACCCACAAAAAACAGCAGAGAGTAGAAGATAGAACTGCCATCTCTGAGGCCACCACACTGAAGTTTGCTGAAATTAAGAAGCTAAAACTGGATCCGCTGACACTGCTGCCTCTCACTAGCCAGCAGTCTACATGGTGGACACTGGCTGGCTCCTGCAGGAACTTCCTGTTGCCATGAACTTGCTAGCAGCACCATCCCAAACCTTCAGTCTCTTGTCTTCCAGATTTTTCATGAGTGCATCCATCCAGAATCCTAGCATCAGAAGAGTCTGGAAAGATAACTTTCCACTTTCTAATCTTCCCAAACAGAAAAAAGGTATAAGGAAGTTTGAATGAGCTAACATAGGGAGTTCAGCTGTAATGGTTATAAGAATGTTATGAAAATTTTTGTATATATCAATGTTTTTCTCTCTTGTCCAGTTAATATTAAAACATGGACATCCCAGCAAGGACACAAATTAGAATAGAAAAGTTGTACATGCATATTTAAGACTCGAGTGCTTATTTGTAATATGGACATTGGTTGCTAGCACAATGAAGAAAAGAGAAATTGCTCTCTTATATTTAATTGACAAAACTTAAGAAAGGAGATTCTTAGAGATCTCTGAAGGAGGAAAAAGAAGTGTCTTAGCAAATGAAGAATAATAATTTATTTCAGTCCTGGGGAAATGTATAAAGGAGGAAAAAAAGATGAAACTCAATAAAAAATGAAGGGTGTTGTAAAAACATACTTGAGTGTGACAGTGACATTGTACTTGAAAAGGAGGAGGAGGGGAAGTAATGGGGCACCATCAGTGAATTCCATAGTGTGCAGGAGCCAGTGTTCGTGCCCTCGACAGAATATTTAAAATAGTCCATGTGGATCTCTGCCTGCGTAGGACGTCTCCCTGGGAATTGGGTATGGAAATCGTGTCCTGTCGATAGCATTTATTGAAATGCTGGGAAGGAATTGTCAGCCAAGAAAAGCAGAAGTTGGTTGGTAAAGTGAATCCAGGGAACCCACTAGAGAAGTGCTTTCTCGGGGCAGCGGGAATGTTGTAGTCAACTTTCCCAACACTGTGAGGACACCCACACACATCACTCATCTTCGTGTGCTCTGATTTGATAGCCACTAAGCAGTCTTTGATAAAAAATGGGGACTTCAGTGCCTGAATCTCAAGAAGCATGTGGTCTGGAGTGAGAAGACGGCAGCCCTATTATAAGTACTAGTATATGCATTTATACTCTGACTTATACATAACTTTACATGATACCAATGCCAAAGCTACTGTCATCTCCAGTCATACAGAATTCAAGGGTCCAGGAAAAGGAGACTGAGATTCAGATACTGAAGAGAGATGAATGAACCCTGAGAGCTGACATCCTAAACGACAGCCCATCTGCAGCTCCCACAACTATGATGGAACCCAAAAAGGCTCGACATATTGTGGAAGCTCTAAGTCACAGTTAGATAAATGACTTCTCCATATGCTCTATCTAAGTAAAATTCATCCATGCCTACATAGCAAAGAAACTCTGGCAATTGTCTATTGAAATAGAAAGTGAAATTAGATGCAGGAATGTCATCTCACAAGGTGTTAGTTTCCTTGTGCAACACCCCCCCACACACACAAAGCCTCACTGTGTGAAGGCAACTATTTTATCCTAAATACTCCATGCTGATTTTATTTTAATTTTGTCTTGTTAGTCACATCTCAATATTTTACCATTAGATTCCATGGAATGGAATCTAATAGCTGGATCTGCACAAGGATCTGGTAGAGAAGTTTCTTGTGCATTTGGCTATGCTGCTTAAAAACAAGCACCCTATTCTCAGAATACCTGCTCTGGTATTAAGGAGGCAATGCAGAATCACCCAACTGCTTTATGAATATTTCATATCAATCTGTCTCTCACAATGGGTTAATTTGCTGTGTATCGTGGTACCTCAAGACAAGCCATTCTATCTTCATTCTTTAAAAATAAAGTATGGAGAGAAACAAGATGGCGGCATAGGGTAGACACTGTATATGCAGCTGTGAACAACTATTTCAGAAAAACCTCGAAAAGAACACACGGACACCACTCGCACCCACAGGAAGGCTGGCTGAGTGAAAATCCTACAACCAGAGAAGAGTCTGAGACTCAGAGGAGCGGCGGAAGCAAAGTACAGAGGTACGGAGGCGCGCGCACGGGCTTGGGGAAGGGCTGGTACCGGAGGTCCAGGTTCTTTTCCAAAACGGAGAGAGCCACAAGCTCCCAGCGGCTCTGAACTCCAGTTCCAGGCGAGTTTCGGAGGTCCCACAGATACCCAGAGAAGGGGGACTGACTGGCCAGGAGGAAATCCAAAACGGGTTTCTCTCAGCGTTGCTTGCAGCAATTATCGTGGGACACAGAGACCTGGCGTCTCTCAGTGCAGCGCTGAAAAGCACCATAGCTGTTTGCTCCGCCCCGCCCGGCGAACTCCCCGAGGCCCCGCCCCTCCCAAGTGCGTCAGAGGCTTCTGCAGCAACACCTCCTTAAAGATACAGGAGCCAGCCCCAACCCAGCGGCCAGATTGGGACTAACCTAAACAAAACAGATCCACAAGGAACACACTCGGGGCAGATGCAGTGAGCATAAAAGCTCCACTGAAACAACTCTTGCTCCATAAGGGTGTCTCCAGCACAGAAGTTCTCCCACTGTAGACACAGCTGACTCTCATAACCAAGTGGCTTAGAGGTTAATCCCTCGCAGTGATCACCTAAATCAGAAAGG
>PVJC01040745.1:0-15665 GCA_004026665.1 Murina feae | reverse complement strand
CACCAAAACGTATCTACATGGCATTGCCCGTCTCCCACGCCTTGTCCTGACACATGCCACGCACACGCACGTGCGCACACATACATGTACACGCCACCTCCCAGTGCTTCCACCGCAGTCGAGAGGGACTGTCAGGTGCCCACCCACCTGAACGGTCTCCAGCACAGAGCGCCCTGCAGACTTGGTCAGCCTGCCCCCCGCCCCCCTTCTTTCCCTTCGCCATGCATTCCGTCCCGGACCACCCTGCAAACCAAGTGCCCAGGCCGCCTGTCTCCTCCCGCCTCCGGCCAGAGCGCCCTTGGGGAAGGAGGGCCCAGCATCCAGCTCCCAGGGATGGGGTGAACAGGGCAGGCGAAACAACAGAAGCCACGGCTCTGGAATTTAGGAATTTAGAGTCTCTGGTCTAAGAGGTCCACCGGGGAGCCAGCAGGGCCCAGCTCAGCCTGTTGGCCCTGTTCCTTTATCTAAAGCACAGCGCCCTCACATGGCGCCGGCGGGAAGGACAGCCCCCAAAGCCTGGAGGACTGACATGAACTCTCGTGGCTCAGATGCCATCTGCAGAGGGCCCGGCCCTGGCTCGCCTGCTGGCTCAGCGGGGATTGAAACCGATGCGATCCAGATTTCCACCCCCGGATCCTCCGCAGATAGCTAGCTACTCGCTGGAAACTTTACACCGAGAAGTCTCAACTCTGACCTCTACAGAAACTCACTAAACCGCAGCAAATGGGATTCAGATGTTTCCATGTACAGCACAGGGATGTGACCTAGACTTTAAACACTTTGGCAACAGCAGCAAGAATGATGTGGGCCTTCCAGTCCCTCCCAGACCGTGATCCGGCCTTGACCCCGGTCCTACCGACATCGGGGCCTTTCTCGCTCCGACTCAACCCTCCGCGCCCACGGCCCACGTTCGCTGCCCCCTCCGCCTACGGTCCATTTTCCTGGCTTAACCCAAGAAATCCATCTCTCCTGGCCGAGTAAGAGGAGATCGCATTCCGAGCGGGACACAGACACATCCAGACCGGGGCACTGGCGAATGCCAGTCCTAGGACATTCTCCCTGCGGTCCCCTTCTGTTTTCAGAAGCAAACAGAGTTTTCACAGGAACCTGGACCCCAGGCTGTCTGACTTTGTTGCAGCGTGAGGAAGGGCGAGGGAATTCTAGAAGCTGCAACCAGATAAGCTCAAGGTGGGGGAAGCAGTTCCTTGTGCCTGGGAAGGGCAGACACACAACGTCAGAAACTGCTTCCTCACCCAGCCAGTGTGGCGCAGTGGGTGAGCATCAACCTATGAGCTGTTCGATTCCTGGTCAGGGCACAGGCCCGGGTTGCAGGCTCCATCCCCCGTAGGGGACGTGCAGGAGGCAGGCAATTGGTGATTCTCATCACTGATATTTCTATCTCTCTCTCTCTTCCTCTCCCTTTCTCCCTGAAATCCATAAAAAATATGTATTTTTTTTTAAAAAAATGAAAACAAGAAACTACTTCCCTGGCAGCCAGGCACAGCAACAGACAGAGAAGCAGCTGTGCGGTTCATGCCCTGAGCCTCTGCCAGGCTTGCTGAGGGCAGCCCATCTGCCAGCCACGTGCACTCCTCGGGGCACTGAGAACTGAGTGACCCTGGGTGTCCAGGCAGGTGCACAAGAACCCCCTCTCCCCTCGGAGCACGGGTGCCCCCAGGGCAGCGGGGCGGGGTCTTGGGGACAGAGGAAGAGCTATGGCCACAGGAGACAGGGAGAACCTCACCTGCCAGGTCAGCGCTCCTGGGCCTGGCTCAGGGTGGACGCCCCACCAACGCCTACTTGTCGTGAGCGAAGGTAGGGGCACCCTCTCCCTCCTGCTTCACAACTAATCGGAGTGGGTTGGTGGCCTGCCGGGGAGCCCCCAAACCCCCTTTTCCATGGACAGAAGGGAGGCGACCGCGTGCCCACCACCCCATCCCCACAGCCAAGAAGAGGCGAGCTAGACACCAGCCGGTGTTCCCGTGAAGTGCACACGAGCGAACAGTGCACACGCTGCTACACCCGGGCCAAGTGCGCCTCTGTCTGGGGGCCTGACAGGTACCGCCAGGCGGGCTGGGACACATCCCCCTCTGTCTGCGGTAGAGCAGCCCCTGGAGGCGTACGTTTCCACCAAGGCACCCCCCCTGCCAACCCCAGCCCTCCAGGAGGACCACCCCCTGCGCTGCAACAGACTGAGGGGCAGACGCGGGGGATGGGGCGGGGATGGGGGGCAGTACCAGGCCGCCTGCAGCGCCGCAGGTGCTGATGGAGACCAGGGAGCCCGGGTGGCCCAGCACGCGGCCCGAGTAGAAGCACAGCTCGGCGGCGGGGCGTCCCCGGCGCCAGGCCTCGCCGGCCTCCTCCACCTCGAAGCCGCGGGACAGGAAGCGCAGGTCGCGGCGCAGCTGCAGGTACAGGTCGCGCCCGAAGGCCGGCAGGTGCAGCAGCAGCGCGCGCTCGCCGGGCGGGGGGCGCGGGGCGGCGGGGGGCGCGCGGGGGCGCCGGCGCCGTCGGGGCCCCGGGAGCCCGTCGGGCGGCAGCAGCGGCGGCGGCGGCGGCAGGTGCACGGCGTCCGGGCGCACCCGCCGCGGGAGCACCACCTCCACGTCGGCCGCTGCGTCGCCCGCGACAGCTGAAGGGGAGAGAGGAGACGTGTCAGCGCGGCGGGGCCCGCCCGCCCCCTCTCCCGCCGCCCGCCCGCCCGCCGCGCACGGGTCCAGACGGCACCCGGTCAGCGCGACCCCGAGCCGGGCGCGCTCTGCCCGGCCCTCGCCGCGGCGCCTCCGCCCGGGCCCGACCACCCGGGGAAGGTCTCCCGCGCGGCCGCCCGGCTCGGAAGCCCATCCTGCGGCTGCGGCCTGCGCCTCGTCGGCCCGGGGCGCTGTCAGCCGGTCGCCGCCGCCCGAGCCAGCGCTGCAAGGACGGGCGCGCGGGCCGCCTGGATGCCGTGGGAGGGCAGCGGCAAGGGGGTCCCCGAGAGGCACCGGCGGAGGACGGCGGGAAAGGGGGCGCTACCTGTGCCTGGGTCCGGTCCCCAAGCCAGCAGCAGCAGCAGCAAGGGCAGGGCGAGGGGAGGCAGCGGGGCGCCGTCACACATGGTACTTGGGGAGGAGCAGCCCCCCGGACGGTCGCGGCGGAGCGGGAGCGCGCGCGAGGCGGCGGCGCCAGCCGGAGTGCAGCCCTCCTCCTGCCTCTGGAAAAAGTAATTAGCGCTGCGGACAAACCCAACGTGGTGAAACCCGAAGCCCCGCCCTCTCCTCGGAGGGCGGGAGGTGATTGGGCGCTCGCTTTCCCCTGCCCCGCCTCCCCCTCGCCTATTGGCTAGGGCGGGTCCAAACCAGGGTGTGTTGTTAGGTTGTAAGCACTTTCTTACACGTGGTTTCTGGGCAGTGGCGGAGACCGGCCGCCAGGTGGCGCGCGACCCCGGAGGACCCAGGAGGGGGGACACACCTTGAGGGACCACCAAGGGGGGAAATCTCTCATCTCAAGAGTTTATCCTCATTTTTGAAATCCCCTGACCCTGCCGTCCCAGCTGCACAAGACGACAGGCTGGAAAGCGTCCCGGCCAACTGTGCCATCCCTAAAAGCGCATTCTTCTCTGCATCGGGATGTTGGCCGCTGGGCACTTTCCCCGCACACCTGTGTTTGCACCTGACTGCTGGTTCATCCAAACCCTTCACACAACCTGTTGTCTTTATCCTCGCAGAAGCCAGCGGAACGGGTATGGCCACACCCTCTTACAGATGGAGAAATGTCACGGTGAGCTTTTTGGTGCAGCAGCAAGAGGCCACCTCCAAGGCCTGCCACTGAGAGCCAGTGAGTAGCAGCCAGGAGAACGATTGCTTATGCCACTGAAGTCAGCCTGAAGGAGCCACTGTCAACCTAACAGACGCAAGCAGACTAAAGCAACAACTAGACAGCAACCAGAGCACAAAACCAAAGGGCTAGGAAACATCAGGGACTGGAGAGGACGCTCTTGTGCCCATGGGTGGGAGTGTGAACGGGCACACTTTAAAGAACGACTGGGCGGTCGGTAGTGAAATTTAAAGTGCATGCACCCAGTGACTCTGCAATTCCCATCTGGCTAACTACTATGCAGAAACAATGGCACAAGGACAAGAATGGTCACCACAGTGCACTATTCAGAGAAAAAGAAAAAGTTGCAAAAACCCTGTATGTCCATCAACAGATACCTGGCTAACAGAACACTAGGCATCAATGAACAAAAATGTAGTAATTTGGTGTTTATAACTGCATGGAGAGAGACCTCCAAGACTAGCTGACGAAACTTTTTTAAAAATCCAGTTGTACCCAGCTGGCGTGGCTCAGTGGTTGAGCGTCGACCTAGGAGGTCACAGTTCCATTCCCGGTCAGGGCTCATGCCCGGGGTTGCGGGCTCGATCCCCAGCAGGGGGCGTGCAGGAGGCAGCCGATCCAGGATTCTCTCTCATCATGGATGTTTCTCTCTCTCTCCCTCTCCCTTCCTCTCTAAAATCAATAAAAGCATATTTTCTTTTTTTTAAAAAAATCACCATTTGCCATAATCTCATTTCATGTTTACACATACAAATAGCCTTGTTTTAATTTTTTTGGAAGGGCGGGGCTTAAACCCATTTCACAGATGGAGGAGTCAGGGGTCAGCCGAGATGAACACAAGACACGCAAGCCCTCCGAAGCCCTACAGGTGGCAGCAGAGGCCTGAATGTGACATGAGGGCAGCTGGCCTTGCTTGGCTCTGGGTCAAAGCAGTTCCTTGCGTTCACTGTTGACAAAGCTCCTCGACGTTGTGGCACGTCCACCTGCGTCTTGTGATCAACTCTCTTCCGGCGGGCAGAGAGCTTTCCCATCATGCCGCTGGAACAGCCACCGGCAGGTCGGTCACCTGCCTCCCTTGGACAGTGCATGCCGGGCAGTCAAGTCTGGGTGCTGACAGCCATCACCGTGCCTGTTACTATAGCGACTGAAAGCAGATGACCCCGGGCAGTGTACAGAGGACTGCAGGCCCTCAGCCCAAACTTGACCCTCGCTAGTCCCCCCCGGGACTCGGGCCTTTCTTGAGCTGGTGAGCTGGGTGCAGGCGCCTAGACCCGTGTGTATGCTCTATTCTTGTGTGCGTGGGGAGAAGACCCATGATCCTTCCAGAACCAACGGACTAGACATTGTCCAGGGAGGGAGGTGAGGAGAGAGGGTGTGAGAGGGGATGCCCATGACAAACGCTTTGAGACTAAATTCACTTGGTCCTTGAGCCACCCAGCAGCAGCAGCAGCTACTTTGGTGGAAACCAGTAGCCATGGCAACCCAGTGGAGAAGCCTGTACGTGCAGAATCCCTCATGGAAAGGAAACCAGCCTTCCAGAACCAGCGACCAGCCACCGGCCAGGGCGGGAGGCGAGGAGAGAGGGTGTCAGGGGGGATTCCTTTGAGGCTAAATTCACCTGGTCCTTGAGCCACTGCCCATCTCTCCTCCTAGGAGCCCATGAGAATGTCCCGTGCCCTCCAGCAGGGGGCGTCTGGCATCAGTCCCGTCTTCCTTCTACAACCAGAACTGGTGTGAAATGCAAGCACAGGCTTGCTCTCCTCAGCTCCAAAGGCCCTGGGTTCTTCTTCTTCTTTGTTTACTTTCTTTCTTTCTTTTTCTTTTTTTTTTTTTTGGTAGTTTTTTATTTTTTTCCCCTGATTTTTATTTAGCCCTTTCCCTGTAGAGCCTGGAGCCCGGCCTAAAATGCAGCTACTTGGCCAGCATCCTCATCCCCTCGGTGACTCCTGCCAACCTCTCCCCGTGGGGTCTGCATGCACTTCTCCACTTCCTGGGTCTGTTTCACCGTGAAGGGGTGCCTGACTCTGGGGATCGCCACTGTCTGGAAATTTCCGCTCACCCACCCAGGTCCTGGTGGTGATATTGCAGGACAAGTCCAAGTTACTGCTTCTTGAAACAATAATTAAAATTTTTAAAAAATATTTTTAATAGCTTCTTAGAGAGAAAGGGAGAGGGAGAGAGAAACATCGATAGGACAGTGAAACATCCATCAGCTGCCTCCTGCATGCCCCCTACTGGGGATTGAGCCCGCAACCTCAGCCTGTGCCCTGACCAGAAATCGAACTCCTAACCTCTTGGTGCACAGCACAATGCCCAACCAACTGAGCCACACCGGCCGGAGAAAACACTGAGTTTTTTTAGTCTAGCTAATGTTCTCTCAGGGTTTCTATGATATATCCCTAGTCCTACTCTTCCCTAACATCTTAACTCACCCCCTCCCCAAAGACCGCTTTGGAGCTGAATGCCCATGGCTTTCGAATGTCCCTACTGTTGAAAAGACAACTGTATCTGCATGTCCCCTCTGAAGGGGGGGAGAGGCAGCCTCTGACAAAGAGGACCTTGACACCCTTTCTTTTCTAAATTAGCAGGACAGGAGCTAGAGCAGTGGTTCTCAACCTTCTGGCCCTTTAAATCCAGTTCCTCATGTTGGGACCCAACCATAAAATTATTTTCGTTGCTACTTCGTAACTGTCATGTTGCTACTGTTATGAATCATCATGTAAATATCTGATATGCAGGATGGTCTCAGGCGACCCCTGGGAAAGGGTCGTTTGACTGCCAAAGGGGGTCCCACAGGTTGAGAACTGCTGGGCTAGAGTGTGAGGCATGGGCGCAGAGCGGCATCCCACCCAGCCAGCTCCGCTCCCTTAGAGACAAGGGAGCAAAGCCCTCTAAGTTCTGCCACTCGGCCGTCTCACCAGGCCCGTCTCAGCTAGCTTCCTCCCATCTCAGCGCCTCCCCTCTGGTTCCTGAGGCCCGCTTTCTCTCCCTCTGCTCCAGGAAAGCAGCTGGTCTGATGAACGAAGCTTGAATTTAACGCGAGGACGGGCGGAGGAAGGGAACGGACCCAGATTTATATTTGATTTTAGGAAACGCCGATGGTGATGGCTCAAACTGGTCGAGTGACTCGTGTTTCTCTCTCTCTCTCTCCCTTCCTCCCTCCGGAATCAATGAATATGTATTTTTAAAAGCTCTGTCATTGCAGCTCACAGCATTCACAAGCCGAAGGGATGGTAAGGGACAGGAGGCCACGTCGGGGGCTGATGCACGTGTTGACGGCTGTGATCGCTTCGTGAGTGTGCCTGCGTCAGAACTTACCCACTGGCGCACTTCAGACCCGGGCCGTGTGCCACGCATTGCGTGTCAACTAGAGCTCCATGAAGCTGCGGCCGAAGGCAGTGTTGAACTGAACACCTGAATCATCCGACACTATGTCTGTGCAACGAAAGCTCAAAACGACACTGTATTTCGAGGACAGAAACTGGACAAGGAAGACATAATGTTACCCATATAGACTGCCTTCCTCTCTCGGGGAGTGGAAGGCGAGGAATTCAGAGGAAGGTAACAGATGAGGAGGAGAGAGGGTTCTGGGTGCCCGTGAGGGTACCACGCAGCGTGATCAGGTCCAATCTCAGTCTCCCTAACACCCACCCTTGGGGGAGGGCAGGGGGGGAGGGCAGGAGAAAGCAGGAGGCAGGAAGAAACACCAAGGGGGAGGGAGAAGGGTGTGCGGCAGACACTTAAGAGCTGAAAGACAAATGCGTTTCGTAGAGATGACTCTCCCGTTGCACACGGCCTGCTGCCTAAGGGTGTAGTGGCCTGGTTATGAAATTCCCCCTCCCCGGAGTCTTCTGGAAATGGTTGTCAAGAACAGAAGGGGGAATCCAGCCCCCTCTCTCTCGTTTTCCCTTGGACCTGATTTCACGGTTTCCTCGCAGGGACCCTCCGGCCCCCGCTGCAGGTGGGGTGGGTCGTGGGAGTTGGGTCAAGGCTGCACCTGAGCCTGAAGGCGAGGCGGATGCCAAGCCCCTGCTCAGAGCCAGGGCCTTCGAGCCAGGTGTGGTGTCCCTTACCCTCGCCTTCCTCTTCCTCCCTGTCCTGAGGCAGGCAGGAGAGGAGGCTGGGGCGGCCCTGCACCCTTCCCCGGGGCCCCACCCCTTCCAGCGCCCCAGTATGTGGGTGTGGGGAGGGGAGCTCTGCCTGCACCCCCCTCCCCATTTGCTCATCTCTCTGCCACCCTCCTGCTGGCTTGTCCAGGTCCTAAGCACAGGAAGCTCACATCCCCAGGACCACCCAAAGCAGCCTCTCCACTAAGAGCCAAGGCCAAGGCTATTGGGGCTGCCTGCGGGGTGCTGGGAGCGAGAAGGAGGTGTGAGGGAGGCAGGAGGGGGCAGGCCTTGCACTTGGCTGGCGCTGGCGCTGGTGCATGCTCTAGGAGGCATAGGCAGGTCCCACCCTTTCAGCCTGGGAACATCTTACGCTGATAGAACAAGGTTTCGGGGACCAAAGCAGAGGTCCAGCAGGTGGGCAGGCCAGCGGCCAGAGGCACATGGGTTCTTCAGATGGACAGGTGCTGTGGTCAAGTTCCACCCTGAGAAGAATGGGGGTGGGGGGGCCGGCAGGACAGGGTGGGGGTGGTGAGGAGAGGGGAGAGGTGGAGGCTGGTGGGGATGGAGGGGCTGTGCAGAGAGCAGGGTGGGGGAGAGTTAGGTGGAGCCTGGGAAGGAGGAGAGAGAGGGGACCTCTGGACACCAGCTGGCTCTCAAGGGCCCAGCGCGCCTCTCTCTCTCTCTCTCTCTCTCTCTCTCTGGTTGGCTCTGCTGTTCCCCCCGCTCCTGGTCACTGTGTGTGCTTACAGTCCCTCTGCGTCACACACACTGACTCCCAGGCCTGGGCTGGTGCACTGCGGGCAGGGCCGCCGTGGGTGCTGGGAGGCTGAGCCGGCCCCTGCAGGAGCCCACAGACTCCCCCACAGACTCCCCCACAGCGGCCACGGGCCAGCCGTGTTCCTGAGCAGCTCCAACCCGAGTGACCACGCTGACCACTGTGTCCTTGGACGTGCCTCCTGGACCCAAAGCCCATCATTTGACTTGGCGTAGTTATTGTTCCAGGGTTTTGAGCTTTTTTATTTTATTTTTCTCTATTTTTATTGATGTCAGAGAGGGAGAGGGAGAGGGAGAGAGAGACATCAATGATGAGAGAGAATCATGGATCAACTGCCTCCTGCACGCCCCCTGCTGGGGATCAAGCCCAAAACCCAGGCCTGTGCCCTGACCGAGTATCAAACTGGTTCATAGGCAGATGCTCAACCACTGAGCCACACTGGCCAGGACCCTCTCTCCTTTTCAACACCAATGGATTTTGTCCTTTCCCCCTCTTCTCTTTCACCAGGGCTTGAGGGCCCCCTGGTGGAAGGTTTTATTCACAAGGACCTCTTCATGTATTTATTTTTGTTTTTTTTAATGTATTTTTTATTGCGTTCGGAGAGGAAGGGAGAGGGAGAGAGAGAAACATCGTGGTGGGAGGGGTCACTGATCAGCCTTGGCTTAGGGATTTGGTGCCTATATCCATGAATGACAGCCTTTAATTGTTCGGGTTTTTCTTCTAATATTCTTGTCAGAGTTTGGTGTCAAGATTGCGCTGGTCTTGCTGTGTAAAACAAGTGCGGGTGTGTTCCTCCTTTGGTCTCTGGAGAAGTCTGCGTAAGGTTGGTGTAAATTCTTTCTTAAATATTGGAAAAGTCCCCATCTGGGCCTGAGGACTGTGTTTGTGGGGCTGTGTGTGAATTTCCTAATTTCACATTTGATTTTGTCTCCTACGGAAGACTAGTTAGGTAGCTATTTCCTCTAGTGCCCGTTTGACAAGCTGTATTTTTCTAGGAACTTATACATTTTACTCACACCTTCCAATATACTGACATAGTGAGGTTGTGGGCTCTTTTAAAGGTATCTTTGGTATTAAACGTTTTTAGGAAAAAGGAAAGGCTGTGGTCACATAACACCAACAATCTGAGAAAGTCTAGGACGTCAAAAGCGCTGGCTTTTCTTCTCCTGCTCTCTGCCCAGTGTCTGCTTTGTCTGTGGTGACGGATGTGGGGTTGACTATCCTGTGCCAGGGCATGCCCCCGTCTGCCAGCATGTGAACCTCACTGCTCTTCAGAAGCACCCAGACGCAGCTGAGATGCAGATTTCTGTTTCTCGCCCCAAAAGCATTGAATTAAAATGTCAGCAGGCGCCAGGCAAGGCGTGCTTAGGTCCACAGGGAATGCTGATGGGACGATTTCCTCCTCCAGCTCCAAAAGGCAGGTGAGAAAAGGGGCTGAGAAATCACCTCCAGGACCGGCCCCCTCCCCGGGCACCTCAGAGCACCTCTGCCACAGGGCCCTGTTGCCAGGAGCCGGTTAGGTTCCAGCCCGTAGGCGTCTGTCTACACTATGCAGAGCCAAGAGGCTCTCCCCAGTCAAGACCACCCTGCCACCTCTTGTCCGGGGTCGGTACCCCAAGGTCAGCAGCCCCAGCGTCCTATCGTGGCTCGGTGCCCTCTGCTCCCTGGCAGGGCGTCTCTAGGGTCTAGGGGACGGGCAGGTGGTTCCACACCAGGTGAGACCCGTCACCAGCTCTAAGGTGTGTGCCGAGTCTACTCAGTCCCCGGCGCGTTGGACCCTCTCGGCTTCACTGCCCGTCATTACGACGACGGTCCTATCGGGGCACGGTGGGCTGCATTTTTATAAAGTGGCCTGGCCCAGCCTGAGCCCCGTTTCCTGTAGGTGGAGAGGTTGCTCTCAAACCGACCACACAAGCCCCACAGCTTCCCTACTTCTTGAGAGGAGGGTTAGTGCGTGCAGCTACCAGAAATGGCTGACGCTCGCACATCCATTTTACCTTCGACATTCAAACAAGAAAAGACGAAGTGGAGGGTAGGGTGGTCAGTAAACAATGTTTTACCATAAGCGAGAAGACACTCGGTACAGAGACAACACCAAAATAAATCCAAGGAGAAAAAACCGTGCCGGCTACAGACATTAACAAACAGTATCTCGGCATGCTCTTCTCCCACCAAAACAACAATAATATAATAGTAATAACAGCTCCCCAGCTGTGTCCGTGAGGGAGTGCAGGCGCTTTGGGTTATAACGTAGCGTTACATGGACAATGCACGGGACTGGGAGTGGCCAACAGGACTGTGCGGAGAAGACGTGCCCCAGGCTTTCCTATTGTCCTAATGAATTCTCAAAAGGAGATTCCACTGGGGGAAGAATTCTGAACAGTTTTGGTTTAGGTTTAACCTGAAGGTTTTAAAAACATCGTTTTAGTTAAAAAGAAATTAAAAAAAAAAAGACAACAACGAAGAAAAACATCTTTTAAGTAAAACACAAGGTCAGGTACCTGTCCTGCGCACTGAGCCATCCTGCTCCAGGGCCGCAGCCCGGCCGGCGGGGCCTGTGTGGATGCGTGAATGGTGCCCACAGTCCTAGCTGTCCCTTGGCTTACATACGGGCCCTGAGTGAAAGGAGACGAAGGTGCACAGTGTGACCAAAACGTCCGAGAGACAGGGGTGGGGAGGGGATGCACATGGTGCCCCGTTTTCCTTCTGCTGGGAGTGATCTCTCCTCAGCCAGCGGACACCTAAGATGCCCGGGGCCTGCCCTGCACGCTGGGCTCAGACGTGCCCCCTGTGGGGACCAAGAGCAGCCCCTGAGCCTCCAGCCCCCCTCCCTCCTCCCAGAGACGCAGGTGGCCTGGGAGCTGTCGCTGAGCTAGCACCTGCTTTGGTTCTGTTTTGCTCTTTGGCAGTCTGACTGGTCACAGGGGAGATGAATGGGTAGCACCCTCCTCCTGTGTCTAAGGTTCCCTCTGGGTCAGGAGCTCACAGCATATCATGCCCAGAGGCTCCAGTTTCCCGGGTCATAGTGGCTCAGGGAGTGACCTGACTGGTCCCACTCCCCCAGGGCCCCTGGGTGAACTCCAGGGCCTGCTGGGTAGCTCTGCTGGCCTTTCAGAGAGGAAAAGGAGGACAGACCAGCACAACGCAAGACGGAATGGGACCCAAACTCCCTCCGTGTGGCCATTGGGCCTGAGGGAGGAGAATTCCCAGGGAATTCAGACATTACCCTTGGGAAGCTAACAAATAAATAGTTTCAGGGTAAAATGGAAAGGGCCTTCTGGGTCTCTGCATTTCTAGGTATCTCCAGGCAGGCTGATTGGGGACATTTGTACAATCGTGTCTCTCCTTCAGACCCATGCAATGCCCAGCTTAGCCAGGTTCTCTCTCCCAAACAGAGCTGGAATCGCAGGGGACGAGGTTCCATGCCTTCTCTCGCTGGATCCTTCCTCCGACCCTGTGAGGCAGGCGGGACAGGTATCCTTCCCCTTGGACAGACAGAGGGACAAGGCTTGGGAGGTTTAAAACAAGCCTCTGTCCCACCGTTACCTCTCAGTCGCTCTTGGGCAAGGAGCGCTCTCTGTGGCCAAGCCCAGCGGCAGAAGTGGGTTAACAGCACGGCTGGCACTCGCTAGGGATGGGCAAGGCGGGCGGTGCAAGGCCCGCAGCCATGGGAGCTCCTGGAAGTGCCACCATCTCCAACGAGCGACAATGAGAACCGACACGGTTCCCTGGAGAGTCCTTGAAATCTCTGGCCCGTCTCGGTCCTGACTGTGGCGACTCCATGGGAATGCTTATATTTACATTTAACACAATCCGACAACGTCTTCGTTAAATACATCTGAAGGGGCGCTGGGAAGAGGGAGGGCGGGTCTGGGGTCCCTGTGGGCCCTGGGTTGCAGGGAGAGAGGGCAGCCTGGCTTCTGCGGCCCTGGTCACACTGGCCCGAGGACCCGCGGGGGCTCCTGCTAACGGCCATGCTGGCCATTGGGAAGGAGGCTCCTGTCGGGCCCGAGTCCATTCTTCAAACAGTCTCTGTCTTTGTCTTTGGTGGCCTCTTCCTTCTTCTCTTCCACTTCCTCTTCCTCTTCTTCATACTCCTCGTCATCGCTCCTCACATCCTGGATGTTCTGGACAAAGGAGAGAATGGACTGTGAGTGACAGCTGGCCAGCCAGTCCTGAATGAATGAGCGGATAAATGGGCCCAGTTTAGAGCTATGACCCCCGTCAAAGAAAATCCAGCATCCAAACAACCAAACGCGCACTGGGACAGAACAGGGCGTAAGGCACAAAGCAAACCTCTACAAACTTAAAGAGCTGACACGCGGCGAAGGATGCTTTAGGTCATAACGGAATTACACAGAAGACAATATCAAAAATAGAATAGGAGAGCCCCAGTCGGTGTGGCGCAGTGCAAAGAGTGTCGGTCTGCAGACTCAAGGGTTCCGGGTTCAATTCCGGTCAAGGGCATATGCCCAAGTTTTGGGCTCGATCCCCAGGAGGGGCATGCTGTCGGCAGCCAATCAATTATTCCCTCTCATCATTGATGTTTCCATCTCTCTCTTCCTCTCCCTTCCTCTCTGAAATCAATAAAAATATATTTTTAAAAATGGAATAGGAAAAACCTCAAAAACTTAGACATTAACACACAAATAATCAATGAATCACAGAGTACATTTCCAGAAACATTAGAAAATATTTTGAACTAAAGTGAAAACACAACATTTCAATGTTGGTGGGATATAACTACAAGAAATGTCATAGCATTAAATGTTTATATTCGAGAAGAAGAAATAATAATTTCTTCACAAATAAATAATTTCAGCTTATTATTAAATAATTTTGAGTGTCCACTTTAAAATACTAGAAAAAAAAGAAAAGAAGTCCAAAGCAAACAAAAGGAAGAAAATAATGTAAAAAATCAATGCACGTAGAAACAATAAAAGCAATAGAGAAAAGCAATAAAACCCAAATCTGGTTCTTTGAAAATATCCATGGAACTGATAAATCATTAGTAAGGTCGGCAAAGCAAAGAGAAGACACAAATGATGAGCAAACAGGAAGGGGAAATGCCTGTCAACACTGCAATAGTAACAGAATGCCATGAACAACTCCACGGATAGCTATCGTACCATTAGGTAGACAGACCAATTTCCCAAAATTACAAACACCAAAATTCACCCACAGTGATCTAGGCAGCCCGAACATTCAGGTGACTATGAAATAAATGAAATTTGTAGTTTAAATTTTTCTGAAAAAGAATTATCATCAGGTCCAGATGGTTTCACTGGCAAATTCTATGAAACACATACAGAAGAAATAATACCGAATCTCCACAATGTCTTCCATAAAAGAGAAGAGGAAAAACTTACCAACTTTTTATGAGGCTGAAATTACCCTGATACCAAAACCAAGCAAAGACCATATAAGGAAAGACATCTACAGACCAATTTCTCTAACAAACATAAAAATAAAAGTCCCCAACAGAGTATTCCAAATCAAAACCGGGAAAGTATCAAAATAATAATACACAATGAAGTAGGATTTGTCCTAGTAATGCAAGGCTGGTTCAATATCTGGAAATGAATGAATGTAGTCTATTATATTAGTAATCTAAAAAGGAAAAATAGATGATTATTTGATAAAATTCAACGTTCATTCATGCTAAAAACGAAAATCTCAGCAAGGACTCGAAGCTAACACCATACTTAATGGTGAACGACTGAATCCTTCCCCCTAAGATTAGGCACAAGGCGCGGATGTCTGCTTTCACCACTGCCATTCAACACTGTCTTAGAAGTCTTAGTCAATGGAACAAGGCAAAAATGAAACAAAGGCCATACAGATTGGAAAGCAAGTGCCCCTGCTTGCAGATGACACGATTATCTATGGAGAAAATCCCCAAGAATCTTTCAAAACACTCCTAGAATAAGTTTAGCACTTAGGCTGCAAGATAGATGGGCAACACTAATGCACACACACACACATATACATGCACACTTCTGATTTCTAAACACTACTGTAGTACGCTGGAAATGTCCTCCAAGATATTAGGTCCTAGTTCCTGGACCCCTGAATGTCACCTTCCACGGTAAAGTCTGCAGATATGGTTAAGGATCTTGGGATGAGAAGATCACCGTGTTTATCCAGAGGGGCCCTCAGTGCCATGACAGTGTATTTGTAAGAGAGGCAGAGCAAGGTCTGACACGGAGAGAAGAAATATAAAGACAGAGGCAGAGACTGGAGTGAAGTGGCTACAGGCCAAGGCTGACAGTCGCTAGAAGTTGGAAGAGGCAAAGCACAGATTCTGCCTGAGAGCCTCTAGTGCCAGCGTGTCAAACTCTCGGCCCTCGGGCCACATGCAGCCCAAAAGGAATATTTTTGGGGCCCAGCCAATATAATGGTAAGTAAGAAACACGTTAATAAAAATTTCATGACTGAATTTTTACAATATCCAGTTACACATAATTATTAACAGCAAACTACAACGTCTGCTAATGGCTGATGACTATAATAGTGTTGCATTCCTTTCCCTGACGCGCAGGCCCACCATTTCTCTCCACTAATACTAGCCACGGATATGTGAGCAGCCAATGGCCATGTCATTAGTCTTGGACTGACTTGTTTGGTGTGCACAACAGGAAATTGTTCACTTTCAGAAAACAAGAAAAATAGGTTTATCTGTGTTATGCTTATTAATTTACGCAGTTATTCAGTGTCTGGTGAGTTTATGTTCAAGAAAAAAACGAACTTCTATTAAAATGTTCTATTATTTTACATTAACAATTACTCATTTATTTCATCCCTTTGTATTCAGTCTGTCTGTATCGAAATAAACCTACGTTTCTATGAAAATCGAAGCTTCTGTGTTTTTTTGCGGCCCACACACGCTTAAACCTTGTTTGTTTGGCCCGTGTTAGCCTTTGAGTTTGACATGCTGGCTCTAGCAGGGACGCAGCTCTACCACA
>PVJC01040744.1:0-15662 GCA_004026665.1 Murina feae | reverse complement strand
GGGGGGGGGGGGGGGGGGGGGGGGGGGGGGGGGGGGGGCCAAGGCTGAGTGCTGTGCTGTGGGAACTGCCTTGGCAGGTAGAGCCTGACACAGGTCAGCCTCTTCTCGAGGCTGTGGTCTCAGTCAACATGATTTCTGACTAATAGGCAGTAGCTGTCGTAGCATGGGCTGTTTTATCGTAATGTAATTATCACAGACTCGATGTGGTAATTGCCTGTTTTTAGGTATTTCTCTACTGGGAATTGTGCATGGTGAGGATGGTCTCCAGGAAAGCTTTCTCCAGTCCTAGGAAACAGCCCCCCTTCCTGAGATAAGGCTTCCTTCCGGGAAACCTGCTGGTGCCTGCAGATCAGCATCTCCACTGCCATCGAGGTCTCTCGGCTTTGCTGAATGTTATTAGGAAACCTGACCCTCGGCCTCGGCCTTCTATGTCGGGTGCCACGTGCCCCTCAGGTCGTGTCTGCCTGTCAGCCTCCATAGCCAGACTCTCTTCTGATTCGTGCCGGTGCAGAAACATAGGCAGGAGAAGCTGTGAATGCGTGTGAGGAAGCCTGAGTGTGTCGCTTCATTCCCAGATACCCCACTTGGTACCTCTGCCTTCTTGTAACCCAGCCTTCCCGAAGCATTGCCCTGATGACATCACAGCCCTGCTAAGAAGTCTCCCGTAACCACCGGCATAGAGAAGAGGTCGAAAGGAAATGTGCCAAAATATTAGCAGTGGTTTTCTCCTTCTGATGAGCTGCTTCCTGGTGATAAGGTTGATCTACTTTTTGGTTTTTAGTTTTTTTCCAATTATTATTATTTTTTTTTACAATAAATGTATATATAATACAAATTTTTGAGAAAAATATTGTTTTTATAATGATAAAAAATAACATTTACAAACTGTCAGCAGCTCCCAGTTGCTGATGATAATCCCTCCCCCAACATGACAGTCAAGGCCTTTGCAATATTGCTCCAATCTCACCTCCTTCTCTCCGTCCTGCTCTCCAAGTTAAAGCAAAACAGAGCTACTCACGTTACCAGGTACATTTGCTGCTTTGTCCTTGCTTATGACCCTCTCTACCTGCCAGTTTTCCATTCTTCCAACTGACTTTACCTTCTTCAGAGAGTATTTTTCATCACGTACTCCTTGGAAAAGACTTGGAAAAACCATAGAAAAATACAAATAACAAATTCCTCAATCCCACTGTTAATCCCACTTCCTAGAGAGAACCTCTGTTAGCATTTTGATATATGTCTTTCAGAAATATTTTTGAGCTTAGCACGGCCAGGACATCCTGAGTGTCTGTTACTGATTTCATATTCTAATTTGTGTTGTTATTTCTACTTGTCTTATCTCTCATCTCAGCCCAGTTAAATGAGATCTCGGGGGATGGCGGAGTGGGCCTAACTGTTTGTAAAAGCTGTTCAGGTGAATCTCTGTGCATCCAAGACTGAGAACCACATCTGCGAAGAGAAATCTTTCTTTAAAAAGAAAAGTACGTGTCTTGCCGTGGCATTGTTGGAGATACCAGGAGGTTGTCATTTTGAAGAGGGGAGAGTTCTGGCAGTGGTGAGAACTGTGTTCTGTGTACTTTAAAGGGCCTGGATAAAATTCATCTCATGGCTTTTATTAAAAAAACAAACAAACAAACAAAAAAAACAGCTTTGTGCATCTCAAATTGCCCAGCCTTCCTCCCCGCCCCCTCTCGATGGCGGCTGCCTCCTAGAGCACTAGCTGAAATAGAATACAGCCCAGCCCGTACAAGTTAGGGCATGTTCATTTCTCTCATTATATCGAACCCTTTCTCAGGGATTTGACCCCTAATTCAAATACTGTGAAGAACATGCTTACTCTCAGACATGATATTTTCCACCTTGTGTTGCTTTTTACGTGTTAAAACCCAGGACCCTCCCCCAGACAACAAGCAAAATTTTCTTCGCAAGCTTTTGTACCACAGAACGGGGTGGATATGTGCTGTAGTTTATCTCATGGAAAAGGAAATCCCAGCCCTTGCTCTCACTCCTGAGTAGCCATGCGTCTGGAAGAACACACTTCCCACTGTTTGCCCCTTACGGCCTAGTACAGGAAATGTTATTTTGCCAAGTTATGCTTTCATGTTCGGAAACATGCCTGCATGTTGTTGTATGCTAGTGTTTAAATACAAACCAAAGTGATTTTGTTGCAATGGAAATATTTCAATTAATGTTTATGGTTAAAACATATAAACAAAACCAGGGTTGAAATTAGTTGATTAATCATTGCATTCCTAGGTGCAGGGAGAATTTTGTTGAACTCCATCAAGCAAAGGATTAATGTCCTCTCTGCCTGTGAGGTCCTTGGGAAAGCCTGGGTTTTAATGTTCCTTGGTACAGGATATTTTTCTTTTGGCAAGAGCAAAACAGCCAATACCACCAAGTAAAATGTGCTAAATAGCCAGCGCTTGGCATGAGGAGAGCATCTCACACTTCTAGCAGTAAAGCTTCAGTTCTTGTTCTCTGATATCACACATGCACATGCATGGATACACCCCTCCCATTGAATGCAGTAACATGTTACTGAGGCACCAGCCTGTGATCTCAGAGGATACCTGTCATGTCTCTTTTCTTCTTTCTCTTTGCTTCCCCTGTCCACCAACTCTGTTCTGTTGGGTTGAATGACCAGCTTTTTCTTCACAGATTCTGCTCCCACGCATACACCTTGATTGTGTGTGTACATATCCTCAGTCAGGTCACCTTTTTTGCATTCGTTACCTTTAGTGGGAGTCCTGGGACCATACTTTTGGGAATACCAGATTAAGCGTTGTCATCAAAAAGAAAATAATCATAGCTAAATGGGAGAGGTTTTCCAAGGCTTCTAAGACATGATAGGATAGTACCAGCATGTCTGGGGAGACATGTGATGCATTTTAATCTTTCCTTGTTACAAAAAAGTACTTGAGGTAAAGTACAAAAATTATTGAAGTATAAGGGGTAATATGCACAACCAAAAGGAAAATTAAGGTAGAATATCAGAGTGAGGACAGATGGAAAGTATGCTATACATTATAAAAGTTGGGTCATGAATTCAACTCTGAAGGCAATGAAACAGTTGATCCTTCTGCTGCCCTCTGGTGGTCAGTGCGCTCCCACAGGGGGAGTGCCACTCAGCCAGAAGCCAGGCTCATGGCTGGTGAGCGCAGTGGTGGTGGCAAGAGTCTCTCCTGCCTCCATGGCAGAACTAAGAAGCATTGAGCCCAGTGGTAAGGAGCAGCGAGCAGGCAGGCGATAAGGAGCGAGGAGTCCTGGACTGCGAGAGGGTGCAGGCCAGGCTGAGGGACTCTTCTTCCCTCCTTCCCCCTCCCCCAGTGAATTTCATGCACTGGACCTCCAGTGTATCAATAAAAATGTTATGTTAAAAAATTTAAAATTGCAGTGATAAAAGATAAAATAACGTGTTGGGGAAAATCAGCTCATGAGTCTAAGCTTCACATCTCCCACAAGATGCACACTTCTTGGGGGGCAGTGGCATAGCTGAGGTACTGCTTTAAAGGGATTCAGTCATACTGGGTAGAAATTGGACTTTGTAATCTCTATGTTTCTCTCCATTGTGAACATTCACTTTTGACCAACTATAAAAAGATGATGAGCCCTAGCCAGTTTGGCTCAGTTGATAGAGCATTAATCTGTGAACTAGAGCAACGGTTGCCAACTGGTGGTCCACGAGATCCAAAAGGTTGGTGACCGCTGGACTAAAGGGTCCCAGGTTCAATTCTGGTCAAGGGCACATGCCAGGGTTGCGGGCTCAATCCCCAGGCGTGCAGGAGGCAGCCAATCAATGATTCTCTCTCATCATCAATGTTGCTCTCTCTTCCTCTTCCTTCCTCTCTGAAAATAGTAAAAATATATTTTTTTAAAAAGATTCTCTCTTTACAAAAAAAGATGATGTAGTATGAGGCAATGGGGGCATATATGAACACTGACAACATATTAAATGAAGAATTTACTTTTCATTGTGATGATTTTTAAAAAGTTTTTATCTTTCAGAGATACATGCCTGAACTATTCCTAAGTAAAATGCTATGATCACTGGGTTTCACTTGAAGATAATACAGTGGATAGAGTATAAGTGAAACAAGATGGGCCATCTGTTGATAACTGTTAAAGCTAGGTTCATCACACTCTCTACTTTTGTGTACGTTTGAAATTTTCATGATAAAAATGTTAAAACAGAGTTTGTCTTTCTCTGTTAACTACAAAAAAAAAATCTAGCAACATCGCCAGAGTTCTGGCTCATGAGAAATGGTATTGCAGCACTTGTCTCATTTGCTGATTTATGGGTGACTTCTGAGAGGTCGGAAGCCTGGGTATTGGGTGTAAGTCACGTGTATAACTAAGCATGAAATTCTAGGAGGACCAGACACAGCTTTTTCAGTCTTCCCTGTGCTGCTCAGATGCTGCTGCATGGAGTTCAAGAAGGAATAGTTGACACTCTTCAGAAAGGTGGAGGAGAACATTCTTTTCTCTTTTCTCTCTTAAGCGTAATTTGCCCTATACGTTTGTCTCCTAAATCTCTACAGGGGGATTTGCGTGCTACAGTACTTAAATTTAATATCTTCTTGGGAGGGGAGCAAATTTTTTTTTTAGCAATTTGCTAAAGAATAGCATTTATCCTTGACTTCCTACATGAACTTGAAATCCACACAACTATAATACACATACCACCCCCCCCCACTCCCCCCCAAGGAGTAATGTGGACAGTCGGAATGTTTGTGAGTACCGGCTTCTCTTTCAGTACTTTTTCCAGGCGCTGGTTGCTGTCAGAAGAGATGGAAAGTGGGCATTTGTATTTCCTTCTCTGATTCTGAAGACTGGAACTCTTATCATAGAAACAATTATTACATTGATATCCCAGGTGCTAGATTACACTGGATGTGCAGGTTCATTGTAATGGAAACTCATGCTATGTTCAGCAAACATTGTGTGTCTCCTGTTTGCTAGGTGTGCTATCTTTACAGCAGCCTGCACAGCCGGGAGCTTGAATTGTTACAGTAGTTTTGGATTCCCTGCATTATCTTACCAAAAGACCCAACTTTGATTTTTGGAACAGTAATGGCTTACTGGGTGGTTACAAGCTATTCAGCTCAAGGTCAAATAGGTAAAAGCACTTTGAAGTGCAGTCAAATGTTTTACCAGTGCCTTCTGTCCCCAAAGCAGTTTGAATTGTTGAACGCACCAAGTGACTATGATAGGAGAGTAGTTGGCGATAAATGTTTTGCTTCATAAATGCTTTAGGATAATGTTGCTGAGGATGTCAAGAAAACAACCGAATATCCACAGTTCCAGGAACCTTGAGCTGAATGGCTTGTAACCACCCAGTAAGCCAGCCATTGTTGTTCCAAATACATTTAAGTGTAGCTACCTGTGCCAGGTACTTTGCATGCATTATCTCATTTAATTCTCAAAGCAACCCTGTGAGGTAGGTTGCCCTATTCTTCTTTTACAGAGAAGGAAACCCAAGCTGAGTAAGGTCAGATGTCTTTCCACACAGTTAGTTAGTGGTAAATCTAACAATCAAACCCAGGTTTTCTTATTTCCAAAGCCATGTGTGTTTCCTAGTAATGTCTGCTGCCTTTTCTTAGTGTTTGGTAAATATTTGCTGACTTGATGCATATTTTGGATGCTCGATAGATCTTCTAAATTTCTGTGAATAAAATGGTTACAAATCTGTAAGGAATATCAAAGGCATTATACACTGAGTGACCAGATTATTATGATCACCTGACATTTGTAGGCAAATTAGCTATAATTTCATGCTGAAGTTGCTAGAGGGCCAGACCATTATAAATAGAGAAGCAGTAGAAGTGATTTTTTTTGAAGGTATGGGTAAACAACGCGATTTAACAGCCTTTGAACGTGGGATATATGTATACATATGTACTATGAGTGGGAGTTTTTGAACAAACTCATGTTTTGTTGCTTAGACATCTGAAGGCAAAGACCACCTGTGCCATCTCCGTTTGCCGTTCAGGAGTGTGCCTTTTGCATCAGGCTTTCACAAAAGTACTCTCAGTGCTTAAGGAAACAGTTCACTTTCTCTGTCGGAAAGAAAATACTGTTCGTGGTTAGTTAGCCCAGTTGGTTTTGGAGCGTAGGGTTAAAAAAGGTTAGCCTCTTCGGAAAGGGCCAGTTAGCTTGGATGGATAAATAGCTGCTGTCACAGGAGGACAAGGGTGCTTGTAGATTGGATCTATAAGCACTAATGGGCAGACGTTTGCTGAGCATTTGCTGTGTGCCTGGCACCATCCTAGGAGTGCTGAAGGATTTTTTTTTAAATGTGTCATATACAGCTTCTAAAAGGATCACACCTAATTGGTGAAGATAGGACTCATGGAGAAAGAAAAATATGACAACAGGAGCCATGTCTGTGTTTTGTTTGTTTGTTCTATCTCCTTGTATCCAGCACTCAGATTAGTGCCTGGCACTTCATTAGAACTTGATAAATATTTTTTGAAAGGCTGACAGTGTAGAGAAGAGAAATTAGCTTTTTTGATGGCCTCATAGAAGCAGTTGGATTTGAAGTGGATACTTAAGTCTGAATAAAAGTCAATGAAGAGGAGGAGAGTGGGAAACTGGGAAGGACATTCCAAATGCAAGTAGTTTGGAAATATGTGGGTGTGTATATAAACGCGCCCCAGGAATAGAATAGACCTGTTTTGCTAGGTCAGAGATATGGCGGGAACCATGGAGCATCGTAAGTGCTGGACGAGGACGTTAGGTTTTAATCTGTAGCCACCTGAGTGTCTGATCAGCAGAGAGGTGTGATCAAAACAGGTAGCCATGGATCAAAAGGACGGATGGGTGGGGAGGCCAGTTAGGAGACCACAGCTGTTTAGGTAATGAGGACTAGGATAGTGGCTGAGGAAGCTGAAAGAGGCATACAGATGAAAGAGATTGTGGAGAGAGGAGAAATAGGACCTGGTAAGTTAGTGGCTGGATATGCAAGCCTGGTAGGAAGAAGAAGAATCAAAGATGGCCCAGTGGCCCTGAACTGTAGAGAAAAGGGTGGTGCTATTGTTTTATTAAGTATAATATGAAATCAGAAGAGGGAGGTGAGTTTGAGAAGATTTTACATTTGAGATACTGGGACATCAAGGTGAAATGTCTGCTTAGCGGAGGGAGAGGATGGCTGTGCCTTGCTGGTCCCATTTTCATAAATTTGTACACAACTGTAATAACATCAAGTTATTAATGGTTTTCTTGTGATAAAATTACTAGTGGTCTTAATTTTCTAATTTCTTTCCTATATTTATTTTATGACTAAAAAAGTTTTTAAAAAATGAAACAAAATTTTAACGGGAAGACTATGCACTGAATTACCTGAAATTCAAAGGAAAAGCAGGCATTCAGGTGGTAAAATGGTTTGCTTATCTTTTGGTTGGCTGGATTAATGATGGCCTACACCTTTCTTCTCTTTATTCAAAAAGACTGATTTTGAACAGTGATGAAAGAATTTGGAGTGCCTGGAGGACTTAAGTTGAAAGTACACTGTGAACTTCATCCACCAGTGTCTGGGTTAGAGCAGAGATGTAAGGGTGACAGGAGGATGAGGAGATCCAAGAGGAATCTGAATGATGTTTTCTTAGGATAATCCTCCCTCTCCTGTCTTGGCATCTTGTTTAAAAGTCTGGGTAGATAGGAGTTATTGGAGAAAGAGTTCCTGGCTTATATTGGGTAGAAACTTCTTGAAATCCTTAGAAAGGACTAGACATGATGCATTTACTGAGTTTTCTGTGAGTTAGACTTTGGGCTAAGAGCTTTAGATGTATTACTGATTCATGGAATTCTCACAACCACACTGACTTGTAGGTATCGTTATTGTGATTCCCATTTTACAGATGAGATTTTACAGATTTTAGAGATTTACCTGCCTGAGGAGTCACAGTTTAATAAGTGAAAGAGCCAAGACTTGAACTCAGGTGTGTCTTATTCTAGAACTTGTACCTCTAGGGAATAGGGTACATGCTTCTAGGCTAGAGGGTTTTTTTGGAAGGTCTCTAAAGTCCAAAGAGGTTTATAATATCTGCTTAAAGGCCAACAGATAATTCCCAATGTCAAAGGCAAAGAGAAGTGTGATCCCCTTAGCATCAACTGGGAACTTTGTTAGAAATGCAAATTCTCAGGCCTCACCCCAGATCTGTTGTATCTGGAAGTGGGTCCTGCTACCCATGTGTTAAGTCCTGCAGGGGATTCTGATGGGAGTTAAAGTTTGAAACAATTGAGCTAGGATATCATCCTTACTTTTAAAGTCCAGTGGTTCTCAGCCTTCTGGCCCTTTAAATACAGTTCCTCATGTTGTGACCCAACCATAAAATTATTTTCGTTGCTACTTCATAATTGTAATATTGCTACTGTTATGAATCATAATGTAAATATCTGATATGCAGGATGGTCTTAGGTGACCCACAGGTTGAGAACCGCTGTTATAGTCATATATGAAATCAACAAAAGGAATAAAAGTCAAGATACCATTGTTGCAATTGGTGTACTTTTAATTTTGTTAAAGATGTGTGCTTGCCTGATTTATCTCAGGAACAGGCTCTTTCCTATCTGAGCCAAGCTAATTCATGTTCTTGGCTTGGTATCAGGGACCTTTTTAACACACTGCAACTTTGCTCACTGTAGAAGTGCTTTTGCCTTTCAAGGAGAGATTGTATCCTGACTAATTACAAGTCCGATTATAAGTTCTATTTTTATTTTATTTTTTCACGCTGGTTAGTAAAACAACTTGAAGTTTTTTCTCAAAATTACCCAGAAGAAGAAGTGATGGTCAAAAGAGATGAACCTGTATATAGAGTATTGCTAGTTTTCAGAGGTTTTCAATATGCACCTGGCAGGCAGTGAGTGACATAGGGGTTGCCATGGAGATTCCAGGGTAGCCCATCCCAGCCTCTGAGGAACAGGGACCAGTCTCCATTGAAGAACAAGCAGGCCATTCACTAATTGTTTATACTTCTTCTATCAACCCTAATTGCTTGTTGGAACTATAGAGGCCAGCATTCATTGCGATCGTTAGTGTCTGATTATGCATTTTAATATTGCTAGGTGAATTGATTTCCACAGGATGACCCCAACTTCTTGTTTGTCCTCCCCCCCCCCGTTATTTTTAAGACCCAGAGTCTAATAAATAAACTAACAGGTAATTATCCATTTACAATATGATCTTGCCATGTACACGTTTAGGTTACATCACCATTCTCAATACCATCAAGTAGGAAACAGGAGAAGTTCTTAAATTACTATACATATTTTAAAGTGATTCACTGGCTGGAGAGAGGTAAGAGGATCTTATGCCATTTCTGAGGTTATCAGTGACATTGGAGTTCTTTGTGTCAAGAACTTGGGGAACAGTTTTCACATAATGAGACTAATCAGGCTGATTCTTCAATTATGTGGGGACAACCAGACCTGTGGCAACAGTGCGGGCTATGTAGGGAGGTTGGGGTGGGGTGACAGTTGCTGTTTTTTTTTCAGGAGTTCAACTTTTTATTGGACGTGATACAAAAGAGGTTTAGTCAAAAAGACCAAAGCCCATGTCATCAGTAGACTCCGCAGATTCTGCTCTTCTTGCTTCCACTTTCTTCTCAGCTGGGGTGGGGGGGCGGGGGTCAGTTGGTATATTCCAAATCTAGACTTGGGCAGCTGAGCTTCTAATGATTGTCACATATTATGCCCACTAGTTCCCACTAGAATTTGCTGGTCGGGAGTTTCTAGAAATAAAGCAAATTTTATAACTTGAAGGAGAGCTTCTATAGAACCTATTATTACAGGGAAAGCAAATTTGAAAAAGCTGCTCTTTGACTTCCCACAGTAGTAACAGCAGCAGGCTTTGTGGCATATTTTTCTATTGGCCAGTTGTGGCTTCTGTCATTAAGCACAGCAGTACTTGTTCAGCCCAGCCAGGAGGTTCAGTTGGTTGAGTGTCATCCCATATACCAAAAAGGTCAGGGCATATATCCAGTTTGTGGGTTTGATCTCCAGTTGGGATGCGTAGGTTGTATGGGAGGCAACTGATCCATGTTTCTCTCACACATCAGTGTTTCTCTCCCTCCCTCCCTCCTCCTCTCTCCACCACTTCCTCCCTCCCTTCCTCTCTTCCTCTCTTCCTCTCTCCCTTCCGTTTTATCTAAAATCTATAGAAAATATCTTTCAGTGAGGATTTAAAAAAAATAGTACTTGTTCACTGTCACACTGAACACAGGTAAGCAGGAGATCGTGCATTTAACAGTGTGTCTGTCATGCCAACCCATTATTCCCTCCTCTACTTTTTTTTCTGCTGCCAAGGACAGGCTGAATGGGATTCCCTAAAAAAATGTGATGGGAAGGCAACTTTTATGATCACCTCTGAGACATCTGAACCTACTAAAGAAACTAGTGATGGTCCATATAGTTTTTTTAAAAAGCCCTGTAAGAACAGAGCACCTAGACCAGTGGTTTTCAACCTGTGGGTCGAGACCCCTTTGGGGGTCGAACGACCCTTTCACAGGGGTCGCCTAAGACCATCCTGCATATCAGATATTTACATTACGATTCATAACATCAGCAACATTACAGTTATGAAGCAGCAATGAAAATAATTTTGTGGTTGGGTCACAACATGAGGAACTGTATATAAAGGGCCAGAAGGTTGAGAACCACTGCCCTAGGCCATAAATACCAAAGACCTCCAAGCCCAGAGTTAGTGTAAAACATAAGGATAGTGAGAAGTAATGTCAGTGTATTACTAGTTACCATAGCTTTTAAACATGTTAACACCTTAAAATCTAAATATTTTTAAAGTTAAAAGAGTACCTATTTATAAATTGATAGAAATTGGTTGGTGAAAATTTAGAAGCTATAAGTAAGTGGGTAATTAATTTTGGAAGAATGAGGATCACTGAAAGTTAAAATATAGTAATGTTATTAATACACTAGAGGCCGGGTGTGTGAAATTGTGCACTCGGGGGTCCCTGAGCCCAGCCTGCGCCCTCTTGCAGTCCAGGAGCCCTCGGGGATGTCCAACTGATGGCTTACGTCCATGGAAAGCAGGCCAAAGCTGTCAGTCAGACATCCTTAGCGCTGCCATGGAGGCGGGAGAGACTCCTGTCACTGCTGCCGTGCTTGCCAACTGTGAGCCCAGCTTCTGGCTGAGCAGCGCTCCCTCTATGGGCGCGAACTGACCACCAGGGGGCAGCTCCTGCATTGAGTCTCTGACTCTGGTGGTCAGTGCACGTCATAGCGACTGATTGTTCCGCTGTTCGGTCGATTTGCACATTAGCCGTTTACTATATAGAATAATTAGATAATTATCCTCAATTCTTTGTGATTTAGAAATAGTTCCTTTTGCTCTTTTCTAAGTCTCTGACTTATTTCTTTGTTTTACCTGTTTTTCGCTTTTGTTTGTTTTCAATTTTGCTTTTCTCTCTAATCACACTTCCAAAAGAAGGCAGTCCAGGAAATGAAAAAGAGCCTACACTTAAATTTAGCAGGGCCAGATGTAACTTTTCAACTTAAGACATCAGAGAGAGCCTTTTCTGGTCCTGCTTCCAAACATAACAGTCGTTTCTCTTCTAAAAAATGTTTCAGGTAATTTCTGCAGGAATCCCTAGCTTCAAGAATCTATCATTTAAATGAAAGTTTTAATGAAAGTTATAAATAGGTGTCTCGGCAGTGTAATATGATATATGCTTCTTGTTGCCTCTCTCTCTCTACCTCTGTGCTTCCTCCCAGTGGCCCACAAAGCCCGTGAATCAGATTGCGCCTCAGACCCACGTTGGTGAGAGCTGACTTTTCTGATCCAGAAGGAAGAGATGCTCATTTGGAGCTAGGACTCCAGTGCTGGAAAGGCCAGTCCTTCTGAGTGATAATACCCTAGCTGTTTTCCCCAGTGTTGCTCAGGGAAATAAGCACTCACCATTCAGTAGATCATTCCTGCTGTTACTGGGAGGACGGGAGTTGTCCTAGTGAGAAGCCTCTCCAGGGCAGAGCAGTGCCTGCATGCGGAGCACTGGCCCTTGAGACTCAAGTTCGGAACCAGCAGGCGCTTTATGCCCACAGTTGCTGTGAGCAATCAGGTACACTGTGGTTTCAGTAGCTCTTTTCTTCTTTTTAAAAAAATATATTTTTATTGATTTCAGATGAGAAGGGAGAGGGAGAAAGAGAGGAGATTGAAACGTCAGTGATGAGAGAGAACCCTTGGTTGGCTGCCACTGCAGGTGACTGGGGATCAAGCCCGTAACCCAGGCATGGGTGCCCTGACTGGGAATTGGACTGTGACCTCCTGGTTCATAGGTCAGCTCTCAACCTCTGAGCCACATTGGCTGGGCTGGAAGATGACTTTCTATCTCTTCGAATATCCCATCCCCCCAACACACACACACTGATGCAGGATGTCCCCAAGCAAAAATTTGTCATGCCACATAGACTATATTTAAAGTTATATGAAAAATAAGCTTGTTTTTTAGGATCAGAGGTTAGATTAGAATTGACTGGAGCAGAGAGGGTAGGCTTCCCAGTAAACTGTAAACATTTTTATGTTTTCCAGTAGGTTTGGAATCACTATTTCTGGGGTCCTAAAATGATGGATTGATTCTCTTAAGGCTGCAGTGATTTATTTGTGATTCTACCTGGAGGAAGTTCGTCTTCCCACCCCTAGGTTCTGGGCTGCTTCAGTTAGCAAAGCGGGGAGGCGGGAAGGGTAGGAAGGAAGGGAGGTGGCCTTGCCAGAGAGAACTCTCAGACCACCCACCAACCCAAAGGTAGGCCAGAATAGGCTCCCCACAGCTCATGATTCTTATTGCCACCCAGTGGCTTTTGCCGTGTTAAATGATGCCAGTGATATCCCAACCTGTTGGGAAACAGCTAAACTGTGTACTGCTACCAGAGCTGTTTGTTTGGCCAGCAACTCCAGGCTCTCATTTTTGTGGCCAGTGTTTTGTTTATGAGTGTCCTCTGCTCTATGGTTTCCGGCCTCAGTGACTAGGGGTGGGGGCTGTGGGGCTCAGGGGAGAGGACCGAAGACGACGGTTGGACTCATTTCCCATTCCTGTGTCTCTTGGTCCCATCTTGGCTGGGCAGCGTTTCCCACTAGTGTGTCAGACCAGCTTTCCCAGCCGTCTCCGGGGGCGGGAAGGAAAACCACACCTTGCTCTGTCACCAGTTAACAGGCAGAGTTTTGTTCAGTAAATATTTATAGAACCTCCCTGTTAACCTCGAACCCTGCAACCTTTGTACCTTTGAAAAGTTTGTTCTCCCTCCTTAGCCTCCCAAGTAGCCGCCCGTCAGTGCACCTCCGAGGGATGGTGGTAGTGCCCTTCCTCTCCCACGGGCACCACAGAAACACATCCTTTCTGATCTTAACCCTGAACTTGGTGGGTTGTGACCCTTCGTTGGATGAGAGAGAGTTCATGGGAAAGGGTTAGGGGTGGTTGCCTTTCACTGTTTGCCCCTTTGATTTGTCGAGTTAAACCTTTGCGATCAGAGGAAGTGGGGAGCCTCCGTGAGCAGGGAGCCAGCCTGGGCCTCTCCCGGTTCCGCACGGGTGGGCGGGTCAGGGCAGCACCTTCACCAGCCTCAGCCTCTCCTGACTCTGCATGGGCGGGCTGATCAGGGCGCCACTTCCACTAGCTGCTCCTTCTCTGGCGATTTTAGAAATGAACTCAAAACAACCTAGATATCCAACAATAGGGAATTGGTTAAAGAAATGAGGCTTGTCTTTGTTAAGAAATACTGGGTTGAATTTTTAATGCTGTATGAGAACACGGAATGTTGAAGCCAAAGGGACAAAACAGTGCAGAAAGCATGGTTCCAATCCTATGAGAACAAAGAAGGGAGAGCATTGAGTTGTTAATGATTTCCTTTGATGCGATTATGGGAGATTTTAACCTTCTTTTGTAATTCCTTGCAATGGACATTTATTACCTTTTGTTTGTTTGTTTTGCAGACTATCATTCAGAAAAGTACATAAAACACATATATGAAGTTTAATGAATAAATCTAAAGTGGATATGAGCCAGTTCAAAAACCTTAAAAGCGCCCTAGCTGGCTTGGCTCAGTGGATAGAGCGTCAGCCTGTGGACTTAAGGATCTCAGGTTCGATTCTGGCCAAGGGCACATACCTGGGTTGTAGGCTCGATTCCAGTAGGGTGTGTGCAGGAGGCAGTCTATCAATGATTCTCTCTCATCATTGATGTTTCTCTCTCTCCTTCTTCCTTCCTCTCTGAAATTAAAAAAGAAATATTTTTTTAAAAAAGTTTAAAAGCAACATCACATTTATTTATTTTAAATGTTTTATTTTATTATTTTTTAAATATATTTTTATTGATTTCAGAGAGAAAGGGAGAGAGAGAAACGTCAATAATGAGAGAGAATCATTGATTGGCTGCCTCCTTCACACCCCACATTGGGGATCAACTTGGCAACTTGGGCCTGTGCCCTGACCTGGAATCAAACCGTGACCTCCTGGTTCCTAGGTCAATGTTAAAACACTGAGCCATGCCAGCTGGGCTGGGCAAAAGCAACATTACTTTTATCATTGGAATACTGACAATAAATGTTTATTAAAATTTTTTTGCCAGAGTCCTTCCCATGGTTGTGGTAGGAAGAAAAAAGACTGTATATGGAAGTGTTGTCGTTATTAAATCCTAAAATGTCCACCAAAGCTAAGGAGCTATCTCTTCCTCTAAAGCAGTGGTTCTCAACCTGTGGGTTGTGACCCCTATGGGGGTCGAACAACCCTTTCACAGAGGTCACCTAAGACCATCCTGCATATCAGATGTTTACATTACAATTTATACCAGTAGCAGAATTACAGTTATGAAGTAGCAATGAGAGAAATTTTATGGTTGGGGGTACAATATGAGAGGAACTGTTTTAAAGGGCCGGAAGGTTGAGAACCACTGCTCTAAAGTGACAAATACGATAGGTGCATGTAAGCGCAAAGTCACTGAAGTGGGGGCTGCTTGTGTCACAAAGAGATTCGCACTGAAAATGCATCATTTAAACCAGTTGTCCTGGCTGTATACCCTTCCTTCGCAGGGAAGCCTGAGGCTCAGCGAGGACACTGGGAGAAGGATTGCGCCTGAATTGATATGAAAACATCTTTTCTGGGTCTCAGGCTGAATTTCCTTTGTTTTCTGGGTTTTCCTTGTTTGTAGCACCTGGGGGAAGAAGGTTGTATGTGCTGACTAGTTGATTTCACTAGAGTTGGGATTCCAAGGAGTAATATTTTTCTGCTTTATTATTGAATTAGTTAGCCTTTCACCTTTTGATTTGAAGTTTGACTGGAAGCAGGCAAGGAACTAATCCTAGTTTAATCCTTTCATCTGTTACTGTTGTCGAGGCCTCTATCTAATTTGTGGGACCTTTTGCAGAATAAAAATGTGGGGTCATTTGTTAAAAAAAAGAAACCAGGGGGAAAAGTGTTGTAATAGTTACTAAAATAGAAAACTTTTTTATTTCTTTTATTTTCTCTATCCTGACTTGTCATTGTGTATTTTCATCTGCTATTTCATGTCATTCTACGTAAAGAAAAATGAACATTTTTAATTCAGGATTTTACTGTTCACCTTTGTAGTGTGCAATGCTAGTTTAAAATGCAGATATAAGAGCATTTAGCCCACATGAAAGATTACAAAAATTGCACAGCTTGTATTTTGTAGCTC
>PVJC01040743.1:0-15615 GCA_004026665.1 Murina feae | reverse complement strand
CACGTGTGGGGCGGGGCCTCATATAGCGGCGGAGCCCGGGCCTGCGCTCCGCGTCGGCGCCCAGTATGGTCGCCGGGGCGCCGGCCGCCCGCGGGCTCCTGCGGCTGCTGCTGCCGCTCCTGCCGCTGCCTCCGGTGGGTCGCTGGGCTGGGCTGGGCTCCGCGGGCGGGTCTGCGGCCGCGCCCGGCTCACCCCTGTCCCCGCAGGTGACGCTGGGCTCCTCGGCCGGCAGCTGCGACCCCTCAGACCAGTAAGTGCAGGGGCGGCGAGGGGCAGCGGCCCGGCCGCTGTGGGGGAGGCTGGCGGCGCGCTGACCGCAGGTGCCCGTCCCGCAGGTGCCCGCCCCCCGCCCGCTGGAGCAGCCTGTGGCACGTGGGGTAAGTGGAGGCCGGGGGCCGCCCTACAGGCTGACCAGCCCCCCGCCTCCCGCACCGGGGCGCTCTCCCTGGGGTCCTGCCCCGCCCCGCCTAGCGCCCCGCACCCTCAGCTCCGCGCGGACAGCCCCTTCCCGGCTGGCTCGCCCGGCCCCCCTCCCCCGCCCCCCTCCCGGGGAGTCCTCTGGAACATGGTCACCGGCCTGGGCACTGGATCGTGCCGCGGGCAGGACAGCGTGTCCTGGGAGTGAGCCCAAGGCCACTCGTGGAGCCTGGAGGCAGCCAGGCCAGCACCGGACGCAGGCCCAGCGCCTCAGCCCTGCTCTCGCCAGGAGAGAGTCTCCTGTCTGTTTGTGTGTTCTTAATGACACAGATGTTTTAATGCTTTTTAAATACTTTTATTGATGAGAGGAGGGGAGAGGGAGAGCGAGAGCAACATAAACGATGGGCATCACGGATCCGCTGCCTCCTACACGCCCCACACGGGGTGGAGCCCACCACCCCAGAAATCAGAACCTGACCTCCTGGTTCATAGGTTGATGCCCAACCACTGGGCCACCCCAGCTGGGCCCTGATTTCCTTTTCCCCCCCATCCACTTTCCTGCCTCACGTGGTTGGGCCATCGGGGAGCAGGTGCCCGGTGGCAGGGTGCGTCCATCGGTAGGGTCTCGCTCCCCTGCCCAGGCTCGTCCTGCTCGCCGTCCTGCTGCTGCTACTGTGTGGGGTCACGGCCAGCTGCGTGCGCTTCTGCTGCCTCCGCAAGCGGGCCCACGCCCAGCCCCTGCCCACGGCACCTCAGCCCTGCGACCTGACGCCCTTCCCTGGGGACAGCGACAGCCCTGCGCACAGCACTGTGACCTGTGAGTGCCCGCACCCCCCAGGGCCCCCTGCCTGCTGGGTGTGGGCGGGGGAGGGCCAGCTCCAGCCCACAGACGCACTCTGGTTCCTCGTAGCCTACAGCTCCGTGCAGCACCCACTGGGCATGTGGCTGCCCCTGCCCTTCCCGGAGCTGGACCTGGATGCCATGACCCCTCCTGCCTACAGCCCGATCTACACCCTGGAGCTGCCTCCCTCCTATGACGAGGCTGTCAGGATGGCCAAACCCGGACAGGAAGAGCCACCCTCCTCCATAGCCTCGCCCGCTCCCTAGGGCCTCAGGCCCCGGGACCCTCGAAGGGCAGCGGAACTGAGCCTCCAAGTCCAGCCCCTCCCCTCCCCAGCTGTCACCCTGGTGTCTCTCAGAGGGGGTGGGGAAGGTCTCCTGATACCACCAGCCACCCTGTGCTCCCAGGAGACTCCCCCAGCCACTCTCCCCATCCTTCCCCTGGGAAGGCCAGACGTCCAGCACATTGCTGCAGCCCTGGCCTCGTTGCTATGCAACTCCAGGCAGACACACACACACACACACACACACACACGTTGCTACATCCAGCCCCCAGCCCCTGGCCCAGGCCCAGCAGGCTCTCTGCCCACAGGAAGTCCCACAGGTCTGAGCTTCCACAGCATTTTGGAGAATAAAGTTTGTATCTAAGGGGCCTCTGCCTGCAGGAAAGGGCTTGCTCCGGGAGGGGCTCTCGGGCCGCCGCCCCCCCCTCCACCCTGGCAGGTGGACAGGGTGAGTGCTTGAGTCTGACCTGCACCCAGCCTCACCTTTGGGCTGCAGTTGTGGGTGGGATCAGATATCACAGCAGGTGTCGGGCAGTGCACCTTGGGTGCCTCTGGAAAACCCTTCCCCTTTTCAGACCCACATCTGCGCCAGGTTGGGGCGGTGGAGCCACAGGAGTCTGGCAAGCGCATTTATTGGCTGCTTTGCTGAGGTGGGGTGGGGTGGGGCAGGGTGGGGCAGGTAGGTGGGATGGGGTGGGGGGGGCACATAGGGGCTCCTGGTCAAGCAGGTCTCCCAAGGCCTAGCAGAAGCTCCTACTGGACCAGCTTGAAGGACTCTCCGGTCATCATGGCCACGAACTCTGGCAGCAGAGGGACAGGTCAGCGCCCCGCCCTCCCGGCTGTGGGCTCCCAGGCCCCACCCCACCCCACCCCACCCCCCTCACCCTCGTAGTCGATGGTCCCGTCCCCGTCCTTGTCGGCCTCCTTCATCATCTGCTCGGCCTCCACCTCGTTGAGGGGCTCGCCTGCGTTCATGAGCACATACCTGCAGGGCCCCCCAAAACGCCTGCACTGAGTGGCCCGCCGAAGGGCACCGCCCTCGCCCGCCCCCACCCCGGACCTCGCCTACTTGAGCGTGTCCCAGTCGATGTAGCCCTTGCCCTCCTTGTCGAAGACCTGGAAGGCGGCCCTCAGCTCGCCCTCCTGGTTCTGGGCCTTCTCCCAGTAAACCCCCATCAGGGCCAGGAAGCCGTCGCAGTGGAAGAAGCCTTTGTCTGCAGGGAGGGGCGCAGGACGTTCCCTGAGGGCCCGGGCGCAGCCGGGGGGGCCCCCCCCCCCCCCGCAGCCGCCCCAGGCCCCCGCCCGCGGCCTCACTGTCTCGGTCCACGTCCTTGGCCATGGACGCCAGCTCGCTCTTGGTGGGGTTGATGCCCAGCAGGCTCATGAGCCGCTCCAGCTCGGCCGTCTTCACCTGCCCGTTGCCCTCTTCATCGAACATCTCAAAGACGCCCTTGTACTCCTTGACCTGCTCGGCTGTCAGGCGCTCGGTCTGCGGGGACACGGGGACCCACCCCGGCTTCACAGCGGCCCGCTGCCCCTCGGTCCAGGGAGGTCTGAGGCCCCGGGACACGTGGCACAGGCACCCTTCAGGGTGTGCGGTTTAGAAAGGAAGCCCCCGCCCTGGCCGGTGCGGCTCAGTGGGTAGAGCACCAGCCTGCGGCCCGAAGGGTCCGGGTTCATTTCTGGTCAAGGGCAAGTCCCTGGGTGCAGGCCCCGCCCCGGCCTGGTTGGGGTTCGTGCGGGAGGCAACCAACGGATGTGTTTCTCTCACATGGATGTTTCTCTGTGTTTCCCTCTCCCACTCTCCCTAACAATCAGTGGAAAAATATCCTCAGGTGAGGATTAAAGAATAAACATAATAAAACATTAAAAATAAAAGGAGGCCCCAGCCCAGAGCCAGCCCCAGACAAGGGGGAGCACGTGGGGGAGGGGGGGGCTCCAGAGATGGGCATGGCTGCCAGGCAGCTTAGAGGAGGTCCCTGGGGTGGGGCCAGTGCACAGGTCAGCACCTGAGGCCACAGCAGGGGACACAGGTGAGACCAGGTGAGGGGCACCTGGATCCTCATGGGGAAGAGCCTGGCCAGGGTGGAGGCTGGGGTGGGGGGACAGGTTTCCTGGCCGCACACAGACATGGTTTATGGTAGAGCCTGTCCTGGCCCCATCTGCCTGCCGCCTCCATGGCAACTTCCTGAAAGGGTGGCGTGGCCTCGGCCCCCACTCTGCCCTCTCTTCCAGCCTTGCTCAGCCTCTTCCTTGATCCCAGAACCCTCACAGCTCCAGGTCCCACCCTCCCTGCCCTGGGGGCTCTGTCCATGGTTGCCCGAGGCACTGCTCCCAGCCCTGCTCCCCACCCAGCAGCCCCAGGGCTCTGCAGGGAGCAGCCTTACCATGTCTGTGGCCGGCCCAGAGGACACTGCGCAGGGTCACCAGAGCTGCTGTGGGCAGAGCACAGGGCAGAGGCGGCGGCCACATTTATCTGGGCCTGGCCGCCTGGGGTCCCTGGGGTCCCTGGGGCGCAGGTCCCAGGATCCTTTTATGGCCAGAAGATCCTGCTGCCCTATTTCGAGACAGGCCTGGCCTTTCCTACACGGCCCCTCCTGGCTCTCCTCGGCCTGAGCATCCCCTCACCCTTGAGCCCCCCTCAGATCCTGGGTCCCAGCCAAGACCCCCACCCGCCTCCCCCTCCGTGGCAGGATCCCACACGGTGGCTGCTGTCACCTATTTGTGAGGGTTCCTGTTGGGTGTCCACCCCAGTCATCATCACTCTCATGCCCATGAGGGCCCAGCGCCCGGGCGGTGCCAGCGCCTGGCAGGTGCTCTAAGCGCGGGGAGGGCAGCAGGGGCTGAGGCCCACCGTCCAGGAGGCAGCTTCACTTGGCTGGGGGTAAAGGGCCAGGACGACAGGACGGGGGTCAGACCTGCCACCGGGAACCAGGCCAGGTCTCCCCTGGGCACTCGGAGGCTATTCTGGGGTTTCTCGGGGAAACCTGACCTCCCTCCCACACAGAACAGCAGAGCTGGCTCCTGAGAGGGCTGGGACCCAGGCTGCTCAGTGACAAGATGTCACAGCTGCACACACACCTGCACGCACATGCTCAGCCCTGAGACACAGGCACCCACCCCACCCGCCTCCTAGCACCTCAGCCCAGTTCTCCCGTCCCCCCCTCAACTGAGCACAAGACCTGTGGAGGGGGCTCCTCCCACCCCCTCCAGTCCCTGCCCCCGGGGGTAGTCCCAGACAGCCCCCACTTAGTTCCCATCACTGTCCCCCCAATCCCACCCCGTGTGTGGCCCCCAGAGTCTCCCATGCACGCACACGCGCGCGCACACAGAAACCTGGCGCAGCCTGGGGCCGCCTGACGAATCTGAGCAGGTGAGCCATGCCCTGTCTTCCCCTCCCCCACCCTCTCGGAGCTGGCTCCAGCCACCAGGCCAACTGCTGAGGCCACAAGATTTGTGCTGACCGGACTGGATGGCTCCCGGGGGTGCCAGGTCGAGAGTCCCGCTCTGAGTCCCCTCATCCCAATGCTGAGAACACGTCCCCACCTCACTCCTAAACCACAGAATCAGAAGGGAAACGCCATTTCAGGGAAACTCTTCGCATCCAAAAGCCCAAACAGTGTGTGGAGAAGACAGGAAGGGACAGCAGCCCAGCGGGGCGGGACCCTGCGGAAGGAGGAGACGAGTGGGGGTAACTTCAGGTCACTCTTCGAGGCTCTGGCACCTGGGCATTTGCTCCAACACGCGCCTAGATCTCGCCGTGAGGTTTTTTCCATATATTTATTGGTTCAGTGGTGAAATTTACATAAAATATTACTCCAAGAAGGGAAGGAACATTGAACATTAATTACATGCCACGATGTTTTCATTTTATTTTTAGAGAGAAAGGAAGGGAGAGGGAGAAGGGGAAACATCAAGGCAAGAGCATAACACTGATTGGCTGCCTCCTGCACGCCCCCTACTGGGGATCACGCCTGCAACCTGGGCATGTGCCCTGACCTGGAATTGAACCAGTGATCTTTGGTGCACAGGACAAGGCCCAACCAACTGAGCCACACCAGCCAGGACAACAATCATTATTTATTATTATTATTACTAGTGGCCCAGTGCATGAAATTCATGCACATTAAAAGGGAATTAATTAGAGGAAATATATATTTTAAATATATTTTTATTGATTTCAGAGAGGGAGGGAGAGGAAGAGAGAGATAAAAGCATCGATGATGACAGGGAATCATTGATTGGCTGCCTCCTGCACACCCCCTACTGGGGACTGAGCCCACAACCCAGGCATGTGCCTTTGGCTGGAATCAAACCTGGGACCCTTCAGTCTGCAGGCCAACGCTCTATGCACTGAGCCAAATTGGCTACGGCTAGAGGAAATATTTTAATGTTGCTATATGCCCTTTCTCTATAATAAAAGTGTCAGAAATGAAAGAAAATTAGTAAAATGTATATGAAAATCTTCCTCCTGTCAGAGTCTGGGGTGCACCGCAGGACACAGAGTCAAGTCCCCACCCACCCCCATGCACCTTGAAATCGTGGGAGACTCAGACCCGGCTGGCCCCACCCCAGTCAAGCCCCTCTGGGTGGGGGCGCACAGCCTCAGGTCTCCTGGACAGGTGCCGGTTGGAGGGTGTAGCCTGAGGTCCCCTACCAAGCCCCGCCTCTGCTATGGGCTCAGCCATCTTGTGATGGCGGGAGCGAGTGAGGGTCAGTTTGCATATTATCTCTTTATTATATAGGATTATCATTATTATTATTAGTGATAAAACCACACCACATAGCCCTGGTTGGTGTGCTCAGTGGTTAGAGTGTTGGCCTGAGGACCACAGGGTCTCAGGTCCAATTTCCAGTCCAGGGCATGTGCCTGGGATGCAAGTTCGATCCCGGGTCCTGGCCCTGTTGGGGGCCTGTTTGGAAGGTGACCAATCATTGTGTCTCGCATGGATGTTTCTCTCACCCTCTCCCCCCTCCCTTCCACTCTCTCTAAAAGTCAATAGAAAAAATACCCTGGGGTGAGGATTCACAGCAACAAAAACACACCCTGTAAAATGTACCTCCTCAGCACTGCTGGGGGCACAGCTCAGGGCTGTAGGCACATTCGCTGTCTCCATCTTCCCAAACGGACACCGTCCTCCTCCCGCACTCGCCACGCCTCCCCAGCCCTGCACCCTCTACTCTCTGTCTCCGGACCTGACGCCTTCAGGGGGCCCCTGGGAGAGGAGTCACACAGCCTCTGTCCTGCTGAGCCTGGCTAGTGCCATGGAGCACCACGTCCCCGAGGTCCAGGCCAGTCGCAGGGTCAGAACTTATTTTTTTAAGGCTGAATAATAATAACATTGTATGTGGTATGAGTCAGGATTCTCCACAAAAGGCAGCCAATCACATGTACACTTATTAGTACAGGGGCTTGGCTCACGCGGTTGTGGAGTCCAAGAGATTCCAGGACCTGCCTGTGGCGAGCAGGAGGCCCAGGGGAGCAGGCGGTGCAGGCCGAGAGCCGAGAGCGCACGTGTCCGAGGAGGAGAGGGACTCGCAGCTCAGCTCTGGGCAGAGCGAGTTGGGCTTCCCGTGCCCTCGTGTCCCCTTCGGACCTCCAGAGCGACCTCCAGAGCGGGCGGACATCCGCCCCCTTCCTCCCTCGTCTGCAGATGCAAAGGCTGCAATCTTCCCCAGCGCACCCGCCCTCCTCACCCCGTCCCATATTTGCCTACACCTGGCCCCGCCCCCAGCATCTGGCCCCGCCCCCAGCACCTGGCCCCGCCCCCGACCCATCGCTGTGTCCAGCGCCCTCCCCGTCATTCGGTCTCAGGTTTTGCCCAGCACCCGGCCCCGCCCCGTCGCCAGGCCCCGCCCCTGATTCGCTAGACTCCACCACTCTGGGCCCCGCCCCGCAACCCTAACCCGGAAGCGGCCATTCCGCGCGTGAGCACCAGGCGGCGCTCGTGGGCCGCGCGGAGCCGGCAGGGGCGGGGCGGGGCGGGGCGGGGCGGGGCGGGGCGGGGCGGCGCCTGCGGGTTTGAGGTCGGCCGCCCTGGGACGGAGCTGGGTGGTGCCTCCGTCCGCAGTCCATCGCCCTCCTCCTACCCCCTCCCCCGTCCGCGTCCAGTGCCTCGGTTCCGAAACCCGCCCTCGGAGCCTCCTTTTGGGTTCCCGCAACCGCTGGGACCAAAACAGGGGTAGCGACCCCTCCCTGTTCCGCAGGACGTGGGGCGGGCCCGACTGCGCAGATGCGGAGCCTGCGCCGACCCTGACCGTCTGGCCCGCAAAGAAGCCCCCATGCAGGCCCCGCGCGAGCAGGACCGGGCAGGCTGCCTCCGAGGCGGCTGTGCCGCAGGGGCCCCGGCCGCACGAGCTGAGCCCCGCCGCCTGCCCAGGGGCCGGCGGAACCCGCGCCGCCCCGCCCCGTCCAGACCTCGCTCCAGGAGGCGGACCCCCAGCAGCCCCGGGCCTGGGCCCCTTGCTCGTCCGCCGCCCGGGGGCTTTCATGTTGCTGTGGCTCTTTCTTCTCTTCCTCGGCCTCGGCCTCGTGTGCATGTGGCCAGGACAGGCCCTTTGGTTCGAAAGCTGAGATTCTCAATGCATCAGAGGGCTGCCCTGAACAAAGGGGAAACTGAGGCTCGAAAAGGTGAAGCCCTTGCCAAGGGGGGTGGACGCCTGTCTGGCCTCTGCGCAGGGCCTGGCCTCGGGGGCAGCACCCCTGGGCCCATGGTGGGCAGAGCCAGGCAGCAAGGGCGGGCACCATGGCCCCTCACCCCCTGTGGGTCTTCCTCCCCGTGGTCTCCCTCAGAGGTCTTCCCACCTCAGTGCCCACCCCAACCCGGCCACCCGGGGCTGCTGGAGGGCAATGGGGCCAATCAAGTCTGACCTGCAGGCTCAGCCGCCCTCAGGGGGACCCAGCCAGGTGAGCTCTGGGGGTGAGCCCAGGAGAACAGCAGGCAGTCCCAGGCTGACGTCACGGTGAGAGCTGCTGGGCCCCAACCGCTGGTTTCCAAAACACCCAGGCCTGCAGGCCCAGCCACCCAGCAAGGACTAGGAGTGCTTCGAGCTCCACCCAGCACCCTGCTGCCTGGGGTCCCAGCCCACCTCCTCCTTCACCTTGAGGCCTCTGAGCTCTGAGACCACCCCCTCTAGCTCCACCCTTTCCAGGTCTGCGGGCCCCATTCCTGTGGCTTGGTGTTGCGCCTTCCAAGCACATCTTGCATCATCTCCCAGGTGGCAGGTGGGCTGGGCCTCAGGGGCAGGATCCCTGACAAACAGCCCTTAGGCCCTGGAGCACAGGAGAGCTGAAGTCCAGATGGAGGTCCCCTGTGGAGGCCTGCAGGACTGAATCCCGGGACTGGGGCCTGGGGACGCTGCAGGGTGCACTGGAGCCCAGGGCATTTGCGGTCTCCCCCCACCCCCACCCCAAGGCATTTGCTGTGGTCCCCCCTGACGCGTCTGGTGGCCTAGGGTCGAGAGGCAGGAGAGCACAGTAGGGACCCAGGGATCCTCCCACAGCTGCCTCCCACCCACACACTAGACCCCAGACATTCCCTCAGCCCCCAGCACCCTCCTCTGCCCTAGGTCCTGACAGGCTGGAGTCCCGAATGGGGCAAAGGCAGAAGGAAGGCAGGCTCAGAAGGCAAGAGGGTCCAGGTCACCTACCTCGCCCCAGTGGGGCGAGGGGGAAGGGGACCCCAGGCTGAACAGTGTCCCTAGGTGTTCAATGGAAGTAAGGGCGCTCAGCGGGATGGGACACGGGGTCCTCCAGGAGCGAGACCCCTTGCGACACCTGTGCCACCAGCAGCTGTCGTGGCCACCATATCCAGAGCCTCTCCAGGCTGCGCCAGGGCGAGGAGGGTCTCTGCTCTGCAGAGGACCAGGCACCGGGAACTATGAAGGTTCTAGGAAGTGGAAGATGCAGCATGTGGGGTGAGCAGGTGCTTTGCTAGGGCGCCTGGGGGCGGAGCACTGGGGCGGAGGTGAGGGACAGCAAGGGTCCCCTCCTTCCTTCCTAGCCCTGTCCTGCCTCCTGGCTGCGTTACATGTGCCCCCTCAGCCCAGCTCTGGCCTTGTGCTGGTCCCTGCTGCCCTGGCCGGTGACCCTGTGGAGGTTCAGAATCAGCCACCCCAAGATGTGCCTCAGTGTGTCCATATGTCAACGCTCAACCCCTGAGCCCCGCCGGCCAGGCTGATGGGGTCTTTCTGTTGGAGATGACGGTCCCTGCAGGTCTGTGACCTGTGAAGAGAGACCATGGGGGCCGTCAGGACAGCAACCAGGATGTAGGCTCAGAGGAAAGAGCCATTCCTTCCCGGCATCCAGGGCAGGGGCGCCTGTGACAACACCCCGGTGGTGGGCGTGGCAAGACCGATGTGACCTGGGTGGCACGAGGTGGCCCCGCCCCTGTGGACCCTGTTCCCTTGCCCTCAGGGAAGACTGCTCAGCCCATGGCTGCTGCACTGGATACAGCCTCTCCTGGCATCTTTGCATCAGGAGACCTCGGGCAGCTTCCTGGGGTGAGAGGGCAGATCTGGGCAGCTCTGAGTCTGCCTTTGAGCTGTCACTGTCCTGGGGGCCTGACCGGGCTCAGCAGGGCTTCGCTAGGCACCCCCAGGGCAGAACTGCTCCCCCCACCCCCTCCTGCTGGTGCCACAGGTGCACGCTGTTTCCCTGGCAGGTGCTGGCAGTGGGAGATGAGGGGACCTGAGGACAGGAGACTTGGGAGCAGCAAGGAGGGCGCCAGAGGGGTCTCCAGGGCTCAGAGCCCAAGGCCTGGCCTGCGTGGTGCCTGCCTCTGCCCTCCAGCCTCCCTGTCCCTCATTTCCCTGGTGCATTGGCGGTGGTGTCTGTGTTTGCCCTTTCCTGATCCTTGACCCTCCTCCTCTCTCTCTCCCTCCCTCTCTCCCCCCTCCTTAGGCCTCTGAGTATTTGCATCCACTTCCAGTGCCCCCAGCCCCCCAGGCCCAGGCCCAGGCCCAGGATGTGCCTCAGGCAGCTGGGAAGCTCTGAGATCCGTGGCCTCCCTGCACTAAGCTGCCCAGGCCCAACAGGCAATGGGGCTGGGTAGGTGGGGCACTGACTGCCCCTCTGGGACTCATGATGCCCCCAGGCTGCTGTAAGGATTGGGGCAAAGTGCAGAGAGCAGGCTGGAGCCTGCCCAGTCCTGTCCCTCCAGGCCCTGACCCAGCATCAGGTTTTAGGGCTCAGAGGCCCACGGCAGGGGCCGGCCAGGAGGAGCCAGGAGCCTGGGGCCTGTGCTGCCTTGGTCCTGCTTTTAGCCAACAGGTGGTGGGGACGCCTTTGTTTTCCTGCCCAGCAGCCTGTCTCCCTGGTGACAGCCCTTTGCTGTGGGAGCTGGGGTGTCCCCATAGGGCCCTAACTCTGGCTCCTCCATCCCCTGCCTCCAGGACCACACACAATCCCAGTGCGGCTTTTCAGAGGCCTCCTGCGTCAACATGGGCCGCTCCAGAGCCTGTGGAGCCCCGTGGCTTCTAGGCTGGGGGTGATAGGAAGCGGCCATTCCACGCCAGGCAGAGAGAGAGAAGAGGAAGCACCACAGGAGGGGTGGGAGCAGAGCCAAGTAGGGAGCCTCACAGCCTCGGGGAACGCCTAGATCCAGCCCCGCCTGAAACCCACCATCTGCACACGGACTCATTCCCTGAACCAGTCAATTGCCTCTTTTCACATTGGCTGGTTTGAGCTTCTGCCACTCATTGCCTTAAGATCTAACAAGTCTCCTTCTCGGTCAGAGAGCCTTGTGCTCTCAACCAAAGGTGCCTCACTCTGCGAACCGCCCCTCATTCATGTGTGTCTTCAGCTCCCAAACCCATCAATGGAGCCAGGCCTCGCCTCTCCCATGCCTCCCCATGAGGGATGTCCAGGTCCTGACCAAAGGTGGGGGGACCAGGAGGGTGCCAGGCTCAGGGATCAGGTCACAAGAGACATGGCTGGGCTTGGGGACAGGAAGGGGGGAGGGGACTGCTTCTACTGCACAGGGGGAGGGGGTGCAGGGGTCCTTCAGGGCACCGGCAGCAGAGGCAGTGCCAACACTCTCCCCAGGGCTGGCGAGGCCGTCCGCCCAGCACACCAGCCTCCTGCTACACCAGGGGCTCTGCTCCATGTGCAAGTCCAGTCCCACTGGCCACCCCACCCACCCTGTGTCCGGGCAGGTGTGCACCCTGGTGCCGGTGTCCGCTGAGAGAAGCGTCGGGGCGCGGCCTCCTCACTATCCTGACCCCGTTTGTCACCAAACCCTGCGTCTGGAAGCCACGGGACTAATTATCGCGTCTGGATTACCTACATTCGGCTCCCTCCCCCTCCTCCCTGGTCCTCTGGGGCTCCAGACAGGTCAGGCTCCTGCCTCACTTACCGGCAGCAGCATCAGGCCCCCACGTGGCTGAGGCAGACCTCACTCCACAGGACCCGCCAGACCCTGCAGGAGCCCCCTCGGCTCCCAGACCCTTCAAAGCCAGGCCCCGAGGGCGCAGGGGTCCTGCTTCTGTGCACAGATTGCCTGAATAATTTACGTTTCAAAAAGACCTAGTTCTCTGTCCTCAGGCCGAGTCCTGCTGAAGAGCAGATGGGGTGGGGGTGGGGGGGCCTCTAAATTATGCATTTGCATCCCCCAGGTTTTCAGCAAAGGCCTGGCTCTCAGCCAGGCACCTGGGGAGCCTCCTTCACCCCGGGGCCCTGCGGCTGCTGTCGGCCTGGCCCTGGACTGGACCTTGCTGGCCAGTACAGCTGTGGACTTGGGGCACAGGCTGGTGCCTCAGCCACGTCTCCAGAGGAAGGGCCTGAGGCTGGGAAATCAGGAGCCTGGGTTCTATTGCCTGGGCAGGGAGCTCCCGCCCGACCCACCACAGGCCTTGGTTTAATGCCCGTGGAGGAGGGGTCTAGGCAGCAGCTGGGGCCAAAGGGTAGGAGGCCTGGGCCGGAGGGAGGGTAAGGGCAGGGAGAGCAAGGTTCCCCACAGTGGCCTTCAGACCCTAGAGGTCCCGTGGGTTCCTGAGAGCTGACCTCGCCCCACTCAGGTGTCCCAAAGCTAGAGGCCCTGCGGCCTGGGAACTGGTGTGGGAAGGGGGTGCCTGGCCCCTCAGTGCACAGCAGAGAAGGCTGAGAGCCTGTCTACACGGGGGTCTGGGAATAGGGACCTAGGCCCCCCACTTCCCCCTCACCTTTGCCCTCATACCCGTCCATAAACACGTGGAGGACTTCAGGTTGAGGCCACAGGGCAAGTGCAGGGAAGGTGCGGCCACACCCTGCAGACCTACAGATTAGCTGTGATGCCTGCCGGGGCGGGTCTGCCCCTGAAACCCTGCAACCACCGGGTGGGAAGTGGTCCAGGGGCCCTGCCCTGCAGCCCTGGTGCAACTGGGGAGGAGCCTGACCGGGATAATGGTGGGGGCAGGAGAGTCTGGACCAAGCCTGTGAGGGTTCCTGATGCAGGCAGGCCTGCAGCCTGTTGCCCGCCATGGCCCTTGGGTGAGGGTTCTGAGCGTCCCCCAGGCCTCCTGCCATCCCCACAGACCACTCACCCCTCCAGCTCCCCTGCGGGGTCGGCCTCCACCCACATTCCCACTTGCTCCCTTCTCCTTCCCCTCATCTCCCATCCCAACTGCGGAGCTGTGGTGGCCTCCATGTGTACGGAGCAGAGAGGAGGGCAGAGGGACCTGCAGGTTAGGGGTGGGGATGATCGGTGCTGCCAGCTTTATCCAGAGGAGCGATCGGCTGGCTGAGTTCTTGCTCCGCTGATGAAGGTGAACCTCTGTGGGGGCCAGAGTCCCTGTGGGGGGAGGGGTGGGTGTGCGAGGCCATGGGAGTTGGCTGCTGGGGGGCAGTGTGCGTGAGTACATACATGTGTTCCTTCGTCCTGTCCACTGGCAGGGCCACAGGCAATGGCCCCCCCGCCCCTGACCCCGCAGGAATCAGGATGCCTGGGGAAATGGCTGAGCTTAGAGCTGGAGCAGGCAGGCCCGGGAGGAGCCTGGAGCATCCTGTGCCAGGACCCGAGGAAGGGCCGCAAGGAAGGGGCGGGTGGGGGGCGGGGGCGTGCAGAAGGGAAGGCCCCGGGGGAGGGGGGTGACCCGGGAGCCGCCCCCATTGGGTGGGACGCCCGGGCTGCGGGCTGGGTTGCAGGGCCACCCGGACGTGCAGGCACCGGCAGCGGGAGCGGCGGTGAGCGCCCTGAGGCTGTGGCGGGTGAGGGCGCCCCTGGGCGCTGGTGCGCTCTCGGCGCCTTGGCCGCGGGTGGCGGGGCATCGCTGGGACCGGGAGCCGGAAATCAGGCCGGGAGGACGGGAGGCGGCGGCGGTCGCTCCGGGGACGCGGGTCCGGGAACCCACCGCTGCAGACGCGGACGTTCCCACAGGCCCACGCCCACCCCGGCCGCCCCCTGACTCAGCCCCTGTCCAGACTGACCACCCCTCCCGCCCCCCCCCCCCCGCCCAGGTGGCCGTTCCCGGGGGGTCAGGACCCCCGAGATCGCACGGCCCAGCTCCTGGGACCCATGGGCTGAGAGCGGCCGGGCTGGGCTAGCGGGGCGAGTGCCGCGGGCGCCCGTGCGGAATCAGGGTGCGGGGCGGGGCGGGGCCTGCCGGACTCGGAACCGCGGCGGTCGCGGAGGGCGCGGCCCCTTTAATGGGCTCGCGCGCGGGGCCGGGCCGGAGGGCGCTCGCGTGCGTGCGCGCGCCAGGGGAGCGGCCGGGTCGTGCGTGCGCGGTGACGCGGCCGTGGGGTTTCCCGAGGCTGCGGACAGGGGCCGCCGCGCCCATCGATGGCTGGAGGCGTCTGAGGGCGGACGGAGGCGGCGGCGGGCGCGGGCGCGGAGAGGAGAGAAGCAGCCGCCGCGGGACCGGACCGAGCCTCGCCGCGCACCGGCAGCGCCCGCGGAGCGGCTGGAGCGCGACCCCTCCCGGAGCGGCGGCCGAGGCTGAGGCGCGGGGTGCGGGCGCGGCCGGCGGGACGAGCGCCGAGGTGAGCGCGGCGGCCCCCGCTCCGCCCGGCCCCGCGGCCCCGGCCTTGCTGCCCCTGCCTGGCGGCTGCCCCGGGCCCTCCCCGCGGCCTCCCGGCCGCCGCCCGCAGGGCCCCCGCCCCCACCCGCCTCGGGCCGCGTCTTCCTGCCCCGCCCGGGTGCGGTCCGTGGGGCGGCGGCGGGGGACCCTGCGGGCGGCGGCCGGGGTCGGGGAGGAGGTCCGTGGCTCCGGGGTTCGCCTCCGGGTCTGGGGTCTGGTGTGCGGGTCGGGGAGCTGGGTCCCGGCTGGCGGTCCGAGTGCGGGGTCCCGGGCCCGCAGTCAGGGTCCCGGGTGGGGTGCGGGGTCCCGAGTTTGAGCCCTGGGCCGGGCCCCTCCCGCGCGGCCGGAGAACAAAGGCTCCGGGTCTGCGGCGGGTGCGGGAGCCCGGCCTTCGGGGCCTCTTTCCGGGCCGAGGAGTCGGGGCTCGGGGACGGGGACGATGCGATGAGGAAGCGCGCCCGCCGGGGCCTCGGGGCCGGGAGGCCGGGCGGGGGGGGCGGTGCGCGGAGCGCCCACCCGCGCGCCGTCGGCTCCCAGCTTGGACCGGAGGGCGGGAGGCAGCCCCGCGGCGGGCCCTTCCTCGCTGTGTCCCACCTCGCGGCGCGGAGCCTGCGTGCGGGGCGGCGGACGCGGGGGACCGGGCCGGGGCCCCCCGCGCCCTGATGAATGGCCGGGCGTCCAGGCCCCGCGACAAGATGGCGCGGCCGCCGCCGCCTTTGTCAGCGCCGCGCGCTCCCGGACCCTCCGCCCCGACGGTGTGGGGCCCGCGGTGCGGGGTCGGGAGCCCCGGGGAGGGGCGGGGCGGGGGGCGGGGAGCCCTCGGGGGGCTGGCGCCCGGGCCGGCGACTCGTCGGCCGCGGCGAGGGTGGGGGAGGGGGTGCCGACTGCCCCCCGCGGAGGCCGAGCCCGGCCCGGGACGCAGCCTCCGGGGCCCTCGCGAGCCGCTGGTGGAGTCCGCGGAGGAGCTCAGCGCCCCGCGCCCCTCGCGACCGGCGGCTCCTCCCCGGGCAGCGCGGGGTCGGGGACGGGTCCCCCTCGGGAGGAAGGGCGGTCGGGCCGTGTCGCCTCCTGCTGTCCG
>PVJC01040742.1:0-15663 GCA_004026665.1 Murina feae | reverse complement strand
CATTTTCTTTCCTCCATTTCTGTCATTTGTGACCTGTTTCGTCTCCGCATTTTGGCTGCTTTCCTTTCTGATTTAGGCGATCACTGCGAGGGATTAACCTCTAAGCCACTTGGTTATGAGAGTCAGCTGTGTCTACAGTGGGAGAATTTCTGTGCTGGAGACACCCTTATGGGGCAAGAGTTGTTTCAGTGGAGCTTTTGTGCTCACTGCATCTGCCTCGAGCGTGTTCCTTGTGGATTTGTTTTGTTTAGGTTAGTCCCACTCTGGCCACTGGGTGGGGCTGGCTCCTGTATCTTTAAGGAGGCGTTGATTAAGCCTGTGCCTTAGGCTACTCAGTCTTTTATCTGCAAAAGCCTCTGACGCAGCTTGGGAGGGACGGGGCCTCGGGGAGTTTGCAGGGCAGGGTGGAGCAAATAGCTATGGCGCTTTTCAGTGCTGCGCTGAGAGACACCAGGTCTCTGTGTCCCACGGTAATTGCTGCAAGCAACGCTGAGAGAAACTCGCTTTGAATTTCCTCCTGGTGCCAGTCAGTCCCCCTTCTCTGGGTGTCTGGGTCCTTAGAAACTCGCTTGGAACTGGAGTTCAGAGCCGCTGGGGACTTGTGGCTCTCTCCGTTTTGGAAAAGAACCGCGTCCCCCGGCGCCAGCCCTTCCCCGAACCCCGTGCGCGCGCCTCCGTACCTCTGTACTTTGCTTCCGCCGCTCCTCTGAGTCTCAGACTCTTCTCTAGTTGTAGGATTTTCACTCAGCCAGCCTTCCTGTGGGTGCGAGTAGTGTCCGTGTGTTCTTTTCAAGGTTTTTCTGAAATAGTTGTTTACGGCTGCATTTACGGTGTCTACCCTATGCCGCCATCTTGTTTTTGATATAAGTTCTTTGGTTAATTTCTTCCAACCTCCTCTCCCCCAGCTCTGAGATTCATTGTTCTATGTTTCAATGCCTCTGGTTCTATTTTATTCATCAGTTTATTGTGTTCATTAGATTTCACATATAAGTGAAATCATGTGATGTTTGTCTTTCTCTGACTGGCTTATTTCGCTTAGCTAAATTATCTCCAGTCCCTCCATGCTGTCTCAAAGGGTAATAAATCCTTCTTTTTTACAGTGAAACTACTGCATCAACAGATATAATCACTATGTTTTCAACACAATAAGTGATGTTTTGATAGGCTAAGGGTTCCTAATAAAAACCACAGCCACCAGTTAAATAAACCAGTAGCCTAGGAACACTAAAGTCAGTGCTGACTTTATCTGATTATCTGTCATCCTTGATTATTTATGCAGCCTCGATCCTTAAGGTTCCTTCTCTTGGTAGCAATTTCAGGCCTATAAAGCAAGTTAAGGTATCTCAGGCCTTAGCTAGGTCTCCTGTTACCTTCTCCTATCAAGGGGGACTGCAGGCAGTTAACTGTACATGCTATTGGCTAATAAATTCAGGATGGGAAAGCATCCTAAGATTCTACAATGGGCATTGAAAAAGATGAGCTAGAGTGAAAGTTTAAAAAATGTTGAGAGTTTACAATATGAAAACTCAATAGAGGTGGGCAGTTTGGGGGATTACTGCCTCGGTCCTAGAAGAGACAGGTTTCCCAGGCAGAATCAATTCAAGTGTTCTGAGCTTAATTTTTGCTTTTACAAGTCTCAGCTCTGTGAATATAGTTCATTTTTGTATTATCATTTTTTAAAAAATATAAAGACAAGCCCTGGCTGGTTTGGCTCAGTGGATAGAGTGTTGGCCTGCAGCAGACTGAAGGGTCTCAGGCTCAATTCCGGTCAAGGGCATGTACCTTGGTTGCAGGCACATCCTCAGTTGGGGGGGGTGCAGGAGGCAGCTGATCGCTATTTCTCTCTCATCGGTGTTTCTAACTCTCTATTCCTCTCCCTTCCTCTCAGTAAAAAAGTCAATAAAATATATTATACACAGACATACACACACGGGATCTGGCCAACTCCTTTGACCAGTCCATGAGTGTTGACTCTATTTTTAAAAAAATTTTTATTGATTTCAGAGAGGGAGATAGAAAATCGTCAGTGAATTATTAATCAGCTCCTGCCTGCACACCCCACACAGGGCCATGTGCCCTGACTGAAAATTGAACGGTGACTTCCTGGTTTGTAGGTCGATGCTCAACCACTGAGCCACGTCAGCTGAGCTTGACTCTCTTTTTAAAAAATATGTTTTTATTGATTTCAGAAAGGAAGAGAGAAACATCAATGACAAGAGAGGATCATTGATCGGCTATCTCCTGTGTACCCTCTACTGGGGATTGAGCCCGCAACCCAGCTATATGCCCTTGGGGAGAACCGAGCCCAGGACCCTTCAGTCTGCAGGCCGGCATTCTATCCAGAGTCAACTGGCTAGGGTTTGACTCATTTAAAAAAAAAAATAGTTTAATGATTTTTAGAAAGGGAGAAGAAACATCAGTGTGAGAGCACAACAATCAGTTGCCTCCTGCAAAGTCCTCCAAGGTGTCACCAGGACCATGCTCCTTCCGAAGTTTCAAGGAATCTTTCCTTGCTTCTTCCAGCTTCTGGTGGTTCATAGCATCCCTTGGTTTATAGCGTCCCTTGGTCCAATATCTGCTTCTATCTTTGAATCGTCTTATCTGTGTGTCCTGTATGCATGCCCTTGTCTGTCTCATAAGGACACTTATTGGAATTAGGGCTTACTAACCCAGTATGATCTCATCTCAATCCCTACCTTATATATGTCTGCAAAGACCTTATTTCCAAATAAGATAACTTCCTGAGGTTCCAGGTGGACATGAACTTTTGGGAACACTACTCAACCCACTACAATTCCCAACATTTTACTGGAAGCTACTAGGAATAAGACTCACATGTCAAAAATTTAGCAAACCTGCTATATTTACCTGGATGGAGGACAAACTGCTTGAAGGCAGGATTCATTTTCTATTCTTCTTAGAATTCCCAAGTACAGTTGTGGATATTAAGCATTTAATGTCTAATCTGAACTCCTCTCCTCATTGTATAAGAAGAAAAGACTTGTCCCAAGTCTTATAGCCATGACTAACACTGGTAGAACTAGAACTGAACCCATATCCTCCCCTTTAGTCCATACTTTTGAGTGGTCGGCACTGGGAGGGTGGCATGTATCCCCTTTTCAGGGAATAACAATAGTATCTTAAAATATATATATATATATATTTTTTTATTTATTTCAGAGAGGAAGGGAGAAAGAGAGATAGAAACATCAATGATGACAGAGACTCATTGATCGGCTGCCTCCTGCATGCCCCACACTGGGGATGAGCCCGCAACCCGAGCATGTGCCCTGACCAAATACCAAACCTCGACCTCCTGGTTCACAGGTTGATGCTCAACCACGAGCCATGTTGGCTGTACAACAATAGTATCTTTAATCAGGTAATATAACATCCCCATAACCCCAGAAAGAAAAAAAAAAGGTCTTACGGTGAAACTTTAAGCATGGTGGTTGGGATGATAATTTTGCTTAGCAGAAGGCCTAGAATAGCAGGGGGGTGTGGTAGTGAAGATGAGGGCTGTTTCTCAAGTCAGCAACACACTGCAGGGCCCAAACCACCAGATCTCAGGCCATGATGCCCACTATAGGGTTTTGCTCAATCTGCAAATGGCCTTAGCCCTGGAGAACAAAGAAGGCTCATTCTCTGTCCAAGCTACCACCAGCAAAGAAAAAAGTAGCTATGAGTGAGGCAAGTTTCTTCCTTTCTATTTTGTTGTTGTTAATCCTCACCAGAGGATATTTTCCCACTGATTTTTAGGGAGAGTGGAAGAGAGAGGGAAAGACAGAGAAACATCGGATGTGAAAGAAACACGATTGGTTGCCTCCTGCACAAGGCCTGGCCAGGGCCTGGGCTGGGGAGGAGCCAGAACCAAGGTACATGCCCTTGACTGGGATCGAACTCAGGACCCTTTGGTCTGTAGGCCGATGCTCTATCCACTGAGCAAAACCGGCTAGGACTTTTAAAGTTTATTTATGTTCTTTAAGGTAGGATTTGATCATTTGTTTTCTTCCTGTCCCTAGCATTAGGGATGTTAATTACAGCTCTGAATACTGCTTAACAAGAAATGCAGTAAACATGGAACTCTGTGCTGGGTTAATGAGCATTATTATCTTTTCAAGATTCTGACTTCAGCAATTATACTTATCAAGAGGAGTGTTCAGATGTGAGGCTAAACTCAGGAGGAATTTGAGAGGACAATTCATACCTGTTTTGGAAAGCTGAATCACAAGAGCTTACCACCCCATCATGAGTTCAGTTTACACCTCTCTCCTAGTGGTACTGTGGAAATAAATTTCTCACATTTGTTTCTCTGGATTATTCTTTGGAGGAGCTCAATGAAGTGGGGCAAAAGAACCAAGCTTAGAAATCCAAACTTTCTTGTTTTCACAGCAGTTCCAGAATTAAAAGCCCATGTTTCTACCTTCTCAAAGCTTCCAGGCAACTAGCATGAAATATGCTTAAAGCAAGTAACAGAGTGATCTTTCCTCTCCCACCTCTTCAATTCCACAACCCCACCTTCATATTGTTGTTTCCCAGACACCAGCTACCAGAAAAGCAACGTAACATTTGCGTCCTAAACTCTTAAAAGATTAACTCTCAAAGCTAAGCAAAGGGTCTCAACACGTTGACTTACTATTTCTGGGTACCTGCTTTAGGAACTATCGGGTGGGCAGCTGGTTCCAGGGAGGCTTGCACTGGGAGTATTCAGCTTTATTAGAAACACCAAGGGCCAGATCAATACTAATCAACTCTTGGAGTGGTAGAAGCAGGGAACCTGGAGCAAAAAATGAGGTTCCAGAGCCTCTGCACAAGAACCCAAAGGATGACCTGAGGAGCCAGTAAGCTAATTGGAATGAGGCATGTGGCCTGACGGGAAACAAGGAAGTTATTTCATGGCCTGGGAGTAGGAACTGCTGGCAGGAAAGGGAGGGACCTCGTAACATCTACAAAGCCCTTCTGTGATACTTTGCTGGAAAGTGTCACTGGAAAATGGGAGCAGGGCCAAGATTCCATGGAGGCCAGAGGCCCAGGCCAGGCCCACCCTACATACTGTCACCTTTTTCTGAGCAATTTCCATGAACATGACATCCCATAGTAACCAAAAACCTGAGGTTGTGAAGCATGTCTTTGTTTTAATCTGTATCTCCCCAAAATAATTTGACCACAGAACACTTTGCAAACACCAATGACTGTTCCTTGGATTGAGAATTCTAAAAATCCTCATTTTGGCAAAGGCTAACTCCAGTCCCTTTCAATAACTCCACTCTAGGAAGCCCTCTCCATTGCTTCAATTCATTCACCTCCCCTTCCCCCCTTTCACTTTGTAACCTTGAATCATATAGGTAGGTGCCTATGTGAGTCATGTTTGGAACCAGTCTCTTAAGGGAGGCACAGCGGCAGCTGTATTCAGCTTGTCCTGGAAGGAACAAGTGCCATGTGAAATAGGTACTGCCTTGCCTTGCTTGCTCTGTCTGTGGCCCAGCCCTGATGAAGATGGCTGAGGAGGGTGGTATGATTTAGCAGCCTGTCTTTTTCTCAGCTACAGCCCTCAACAGGCCCTGGGAAGAGTAGCATTCACTGTGTCCTCTTACAAAGGGCAGCTATGGTTCCGACCTAAAAAAATGTCTTTCTCCCAGAACTTTGTGCACCCACTTTGTTGTTCTCAGGACACCTTCCACCAAAATACATAGGGCCTATCACCAACCCAGTTTACAAGAGATCAGCTTGTTCAAATCCATAGTAATTAGAACAAGGGCTAGTATACTCCATCCAAGTCAGCCTGTATTTTTTTGTCAAAAAATTTTTTAATTGATTTGAGAGAGAGAGAGAGAGAGAGAGAGAGAGAGAGAGAGAGAGACCAACTTATTTTTGCATTCATTGGTTGATTCTTACATGTGTCCAAACCAGGAATGGAACCTGCACCCTTGGCATGTCAGGACGATGATCTAACCCACTGATCTTCCTGGCCTGGACCAGCCTATATATTTTTTTCAAGCACCAAAGTACTATCAGTGGGCATATCCACCTTCAACTGGACCCCAGAGTAACTGATCTTGGGCCTGAGATGGGGGCCAAGAGCAAGTAGGTCTTCGTGTTTGTGTGTTTGCACTTGACCTGCCTTTAACCTTGAATGAACACGCATTTCCTTTCTGCTCTAAAAATTCTAGCACCCCAAATGGTAATTTAGGGCCTTTTCCCTGCTGCTGCTTGGCTATACATACTCACGCAAACCACTTTGCACTGAAATAATATTTATTTTTTTACTTGGCAAAAAGTCAAGTGCTACATTTTTTAAAACAAAAACTCAACCAAACGCATTACCCATCACAGAAGAGGGTCTGGCAACAGTACAAAACATCCTACTTAAGAACTTAAGATCTTTTTTTTTTTTTTTTTTTTAATATATATACAAGTTGGTTTAAAATGATAGAAGTTCTGTGAGAACTAAGAAATCTACAGCCTGTAGTTTAATAGAAAAAAAATAAGACAATTAAAAGATCTACAGCATCTAGCATTTTGCTTAATTCCCCGTTTATAGCACCTATTTCTCTAGGTTAGAAGATGAGAATTCTAGAACCTATGGTGTATGTATTGTACCAAGATACAGTGACTTGCTGACTTCCCTCCCACCAGCCCCCATCATCAAGAAGACACTCTTTTCAATCTCCCCACTTACACCTGGAACAAAGAGGGATGACTAAGAGAGCAACTTAGAACCTGGAGTGCAGGAATAAATCTGACTTTTCCTTTCCCCAGAATGCGCTGTTGACAGAAGCAGAGTATATACTTCAAATGGAGGTGGAATTTGTGGGTGGAAACAGCTGTTGCCGGCAACATGATGTTTAAAAAGCAGGGAATAACTGGACATCACGCTCAGTCAGTTGCCTGCAAGTTTAAAAACCTCAGACTGGACAGTTCAAAGGAGGAACAAATTACTAATCACATCAAAGTTTTTAACATGCACAACGCTGGTGGCTGCTGGCCACCCCATCACCACCCCAGGGCTGAGCCAACCGAGTAGAAGAGTGGCTTCAACCCCAGCCTCACTGTATTAGAAAACAAACGTCCCACACATGAAGCACACTCTATACACGGATAAAACCCCTATTCACTCCTCCCCTCCTGGACTGAACCCAATTCAGAAAACAAAGTAAAACCCATTGGGAAGACCAGAAGAAAGGCAAAGTAGTTTCTCCTCAAAGCCAAGGGAACTGAGTATGCTGACTTGAGGCCTCCAGCTCCAGGCCCGAGACACCAGATAAGGTCTTATTTGAGGGGAGGGCAAAGTAGACTGGGATGGGGATTCTCTTTACTAAGTTATATCAAGCCTTCTGCAGCCTCCAGAGCTGCATCTGGATGGAGACTGATGTTTTAGGGGCATGGCCACTGTCTAGCAAGTTGAAGTGGAAGTGATGCATCAACAGAAGTGTGCTCACCTTGGGGACACACAGATGGAAAGACAGGTAGGGGATGGATCATTTTGGAGCCCTGGCACAAGAGTCCCTAAGAAGTCTGCAATCTAACTCAAAAGATTCTCCTGATTTTTCTTTGTTTTTACTTTTTATGATCAGTGTTATTAGACTTTAAAAAACAAGATAAAGACTAGTCCCAAAGCTGGACTCTGTGAACAAAGATGTTTCTTTTATAAATATTTTAATTACAAGTAATCCTCACTCCAGGTAATTTCAGTAACACACAGTACTTGCAAGTACACAAGTTCACATGCACACATGAACACATAGCCCCCAAACTTTCACAGAAAGTCTGACAGCAACCACATAATTGTAAAGGAGCCCTACCTCTCAAGAGTGAAGTAAGGGTGAGAATGACTATGTCAACCTAAAGAAATCAGAGAGAGGAAAGTGTGTGTGTCACTGAAAAAAAAAAAAAAAAAAAAATACAAATAGGGATTAAAAATGTATGGGTGAGAAGTCAGAAAGAAAAAACATGGTAAAGTGAAATTCTGATTACCAAAACAGAAAAACAAACAAAACCTTCAGATTTCTATATCTCGAGCTTCTTTCTGTCAAAGAACCTAAATAATAGGCAAACTCGTGTTCCCACTAAAATATGAGGGCCTCACACAATTGGAAAAAATCAAAACAAGAAACAAGGAAACGGAGGATGGAAGTTAGTGTAAATCTCTGCATTTTGGGAGAGTTAGTTGTCATTAACTCCAGAGCCCAGCATAGTTTCCATGGAGCCCTGAAGGGAGGGGACCCCCTGCCACAAAGAGTTTTGTTCCGGATGAGTCGTAGCAGTGGGTGTAAACAGCATTGGGGAAGAAATCAATGTCTGAAAAGTAATTCCTCCAGGTTTCATCATGATTCTATGGGAAGAGAAAGAGACTCTGTTAGCACCTCTAGGTCATGGGGCAGGAATGGACAGGAATGCTTTCTGGTCTCTTTAAGAGCAGAGCAGAGGGTCTTCTACCTGTAACTTAATGTAAGGAGACTGATGCTTATGTGAAAGGGACCTCATTTTTCCAAATGAACATTAAAGAGGAACTGAGCAGGCTGAAGAGTTGCTATACAAACCAAAGGTCTTCTCAAGACAGCTAGAATCAAACTCTTTAAGAAAACACTCCTAATGCCCTGGCAGCCTCAGCAGCATGTTCCTTCTCCTTCCTCCTCTATTATCACCTGGGGCCGGGGTGGGGAACGTCCAGCCTGTGGGCTGTAGAATGCCTGCAAAATCATTTGGTCTGGCCCTGCCAAGGCATTAGGGGTGAGTTAAATATTTGACCAAATATAGCATGTTAATTTTTAAGTTAATTTTGTATGGCCCGCAAATTATGTTATAAATGTTCAAATGACCCTTGATAGAAAAAAGGTTCTCCACCTCTGACTTAGGGTGAAACCCTATGTCAACTAGTGTGTCTTATTGGGCCTGTTTTCCCAGGGATATGCAGACATAAAAGCAAAAACAAGTGAAAGTACCTCTTGTCCAAGGAGTGTCTCTTACTTGTGCAAAAGTATGTGGGGAGGGATTTTTCAGTGAGAGTGGGAGTGGGTAGTGCAGCAAAGACAATTTTTCTGTCTCTGTCCAGTAAACATGTCGGGCAGGGACTTACTTACCAGCCAGCCTTTGCCAGTGGTTAGTTTCAGATTCTCCCTTGCTAGTCTGGGCTTGGACCCATAACAAGCCGAGAGCCTCTCTTCTAGGAATCTCTGAGCTCGGATGTCATAGAACAGCAGGGAGCCGTGCCCAGTGCCTACAGTGATGATGTGCTCATAGAAGCTCACTGACCGGATCCCTGACAGAGAAAAAGTAAAGGGCAATGCACTTAAAAAGTAAAGGGGGAGCATGCACTTGAATCTGCTAATCTGAATTTCTGACACTGTGTTACATAGTACCCCCAATACCAGGCAGTGCCTTTCCTATAGCAGGCATATTTCATGAGAAAGCTGAAGAACCCTGAGGCCGTACTGCCATCCATATACCTAACAGGAAACTTCACATAATCCTCAGAGAAAGGCCAGACATCTGGTGATGCCCAAGGTATTTTTGGCCTGAGATCATAAGTGCACTCTGAACCTCCCTGCCTCCCCTAGACTCAGTCTGGAGTCATCATTCATAACTCTAAGCTCTTCTCCATTGTGTTTCTAACCGATACTGAAACCGAGGGTGATCTGAATATTTAAAAACCATTACATTAATAAAGACTTCCTTGTCAGGCCAGTGTAGCTCAGTAGTCAAGCAGTGACCCATGAACCAGGAGGTCATGGTTTGATTCCCAGTCAGGGCACATGCCCAGGTTGCAGGCTCACTCCCCAGTAGGGGGTGTGCAGAAGGCAGCCTATCAATGATTCTCTCTCATCATTGATGTTTCCATTTCCCGATCTCTCTCCCTTTCTCTCTCTGCAATCAATTGGAAAAACAAAACAAAACATATTAAGACTTCCTTCTAGCCCTACCCAGCAATGGTTAGAGCACAGGCTTGTGGACTGAAGGGTCGTGGTTCGATTCCCGTTCAAGGGCAGATAACTCCATCCTCGGCACCATCCGAGGATGCCAGTGCAGGAGGCAACCAATCAACATGTCTCTCATATCGATGTTTCTCTCTTCCTCTCCCTCCCTTCCATTCTCTCTAAAAAGAAATGAGGGGGGGAAAAAATTAAGTGAGGATTAATAGAAAAAAAAAGTCTTTTGGCACATAAGAGCTGCTGAGTAACATTTGTGTAATCAGTATTTCTGTATTAGGTATAAAGCCTACTCCTGTAACAGTAATCAAAATACCTTAAAACTGTTCACATTGTAGGCATCAATGCAGCGAAGTTTATTTATTCTTTTCCTGTCTACTCTCATTATACACATTATTCTCTCTGTTCTGAAATGTGGACCTCTTAATTATAATTGAAAACAAAACCCAAAACACAAGGACTCTTACCACTGCCTCGCTCCCGGGAGCAAACAGACTTGATGTTATATGATGGCTGCCGTGGATCCAAGAAGGAGACATGAGCTTGGGAGCCCACTGCATATACTGACCATTCACTTCCATAAGCCAGACACACATTCTCACGGCAATAAGGGAGTTTGGTGGAGAGGAGCTGAAAACACGAAAGAGATGCACCCATGACATTATCAGAGAGCATTGATCTTAGATGCCCACCTCTGGGGTTTCCCTCATAGACAAGAACATCAAGTCAGAGACCAAAGGACAAGCCCCAATTAACGGAGTAACACCATGTTCCACACCTATGTATTAAGAGAATGACTAACAAACAATATACAGGTTAGGGAAAAAACTCAAACTAGAATTAAATAATCAGAAGTAGAGAGAAAGGCCAAGTCCTACAGGTGGTTTCATGGGATAACCCCAGGCCTCTAAAACCAAGGGTTCCACTCTGTTCTCCACATTTCTCATTGCTCTTCAGACCAAGAGGCTCAATTCTGGCTACCCTCAGCTTAACCCCCCAATTGTATTGGGGTGGTACACGATAGAAAACACACTCATGGGACTGGCTCAACCCCAGGTAACCCCAATCTGTCTTAACCCTAGTCCTTATTGTTAAACCAATTCCCAATGGGTGCCTACTGCATGTAAGGCACCAAGCAAGTGGAGTTAAAAAACTACTGAGATATGAAGGAATAATTCCTGAGGCTCTGATTCCTCCTGAAAAGAGTTTATCACAGAAATAACAAGTAGCAAAGGCCTCTGGGATGAGAAAAGGGCAAAGGATCCACAGGTAGGCTCAACTTCATGCAAAATTTGCATGTAAACATTATAAATTCAAACCATATTATCATTACCTTATATGATTATTTCAGGAATGATTTATCTTAGTTTAATTTACCTTCAGTTACCAGTGGTTTCTAACATTTAGGTTTTCCTGCACTCACAACATGCTAGAGTCAACATCCATAAGCAAATGTTTAAATGCACTGTGGACTGGGGGCTGCTTGTTAAAAGGAATCTCTCAGCAAGCCCTTGCAATGTGAAAAGAAGTGCCCCCTATGATGTCTTTTAAAGACATATATATATATCTATATATATAAAAGGCTAATATGCAAAGTGTCCTCAGGAGATCGACCAGGAGACCGGAGTTCAATCACTCGTTATGACATGTGCTGACCATCAGCGGGTGGTGCGAAACAAAGGAAGGCCCCAGTTGGCAGCCAGAAGGCCCCAATCGGCCCTGACCGCTGACTAGGCCTAGGGATCCTACCCATGCATGAATTTCATGCACCAGGCATCTAGTGTGTGTGTGTGTGTGTGTGTGTGTGTGTATATTTTTTTTTTTTTATTTTTATTTTTTATTAATTTCAGAAAAGAGAGGGAGAGATAGAAACATCAGTGATAATCATTGATCAGCTGCCCGCTCCATGCCCCCTACTGGGGGTTGAGCCTGCAACCCGGGCATGTGCCCTTGACAAGAATCGAACCTGGGACCCTTCAGTCCACAGGCTCTTATCTACCGAGCCAAACCGGCTAGGGCTTAAAGACTTTTAGGAGAGGTATGCCAGACTCAGGATTTCATGCACCATGGAACCACATGCCCAGACCCTTGATTGGTGCTTTAGAGAAGAAAAAGGCTCAGGGAGAACTGAAGTACTTTAAACATAAGGTGAATTTTTAGGTAAAGTTATTAAGTCATGTTCATCACACCTTAGTGCTGGAAACTGATTATTTTGATGCTGGAAACTGATGGTTTTTAACCTACTTTGGTTACTCTGAAAGGTCAGAGCTATGCACCCATTGTTTAAGTTGAAACATTGTTAATTACAGCAAATCTCTACCTGTCAATTACATGTAAAATTCTTCCTTGGAATTTCCTGCCTAAGGATATTGTTGTTTTCTCAGAGACTCAATAAAAGGCTGGTGAGACTCAGGCATCAGTGGGCAATCTACCCTGGTAGAGGAAAAATGCCACGCCTGATCCCCCGGTTTCGAAATTGATTCTCTTCTAGTCTCTCTCTCTTCATTTTGTGTGCGGCCTCCTTCAGAACTCGAACCCTGAATAGGAACCCTGAACCACCCTGGACGTGTAAGGGGCTCCAATACCTTAGACAGTGTTTTTTCAGCCTTCCAGAGATGAAAGTAGCCATCCAAAGATACTGCTCCCAATTCCTATAAGAGCAATGAAAAACAGGTTATATTCCAATCTGTAGCAACTGATATACAACAGTAAGCAGGAGTTTTTAAGTTCAGGTCCTCCCATTCTTCATTCCTATCCCATGATGATTTCAGCTGGTGCCAGGGAATATCATCTCATTATCAGCCCTATGAAATGTAGCTTATTAAACTGATGCTCCTCCTTAAAAAACTCAAGCAATTTCATTTTCTAGTAATAACATAAAGCCCTTACTATGCAATCATTCCCATGACATCCTGTTTGACAGAGCAGAGCATACACATGAAGGACAGTTTTGCATGTCCCAGTGTGAGAACTTTTATAAGTGGAGGGTCTAAGCGAGGAGAGATAAGTCTAAGCCATAAATAAAGAAGGGAGGGAGAAGGCTAAGAGAACTACCCTTTACTACGGCCTGATCCAGATTTTGGGAGAAGCCTTTTCCTCTTCTGGCTCTGGGTCTCCATCACAACACTACTGAATACCCCAGTTTCAGGAGATCTAATGCAGTGATTAATAAGATCTAGTGGAAGTGTTCAGAAGAGGAACTGAACACCAAAGAGATACAACCCCCTGCAAAGGCATAGTGATCCTGGGGAAACTCTCAAGAGGCAGACCCACAAATATGGACCATCCAGAGAAATACAGCATTGCTCAATACACAGGAGGGTTTCATAACCAGTCATAATTTCTCATCATCCCTTAGCCTTCGAGAGGTGCTCTGTGGGCTCAGAACCAAGCTATGCAGCAATCACTGCCTTGGGGAAAGAGAAGGAAAGTACATCTTCTAAGACATAAGCCAAGAAGTTGAAGAGTAATTGGCTTCAGGAAACTTTGGCAAGCTCATACCTTGTTCTTGTTATTGAAGGCCAGAGCACGGACCTTGCAGTTGTCAGGGTTTGTGTCTTCCTTGGGGATGTCCTTTAAGGCCTTGTGAGTGATGTGAGCATATACAGGGACCTGTGACACATTGTGCCTTGCATCACTTCTGTTTAACACATCGTCTGTCACCTCCCAAAGTCCCATAGAACCATCACGTGAGCCTGCAGGTCAAGGAGACCACAAATGTTAGATATACTCAACTGTCTAAAGGACAGTCCCACAGAAGCCAAGGTGGGCTATTTTAGTCTAGCTCTTTGTGCATCATCCTCCTATGTGCTGGTGCTTGTTCAGGTGGCCCACCCCAAAACAGAAAGCAATATGCATTTTAACAGCTATATCAAGAGAATGATTTGACTAAGATCTAAGATTTAAAAGATAAAATTTAAGGAGAACTAAAGACTAAATGACAGCAAAGGTAGTTAGCAGAAAAGACACTAGTAATAAGAATAAAAGTCTCTTGAGGAGAAACAAGATGGCGGCATAAGGTAAACACCGTAAATGCAGCTGTGAACAACTATTTCAGAAAAACCACGAAAAGAACACACGGACACCACTCGCACCCACAGGAAGGCTGGCTGAGTGAAAATCCTACAATTAGAACAGAGTCTGAGACTCAGAGGAGCGGCGGAAGCAAAGTACAGAGGTACGGAGGCGCGCGCACGGGGCTTGGGGAGAGGGCTGGCGCCGGAGGACGCGGTTCTTTTCCAAAACGAAGAGAGCCACAAGTTCCCAGCGGTTCTGAACTCCAGTTCCAGGCGAGTTTCTCAGGACCCAGACACCCGGAGAAGGGGGACTGACTGGCACCGGGAGGAAATCCAAAGCGGGTTTCTCTCAGCGTTGCTTGCAGCAATTATCGTGGGACACAGAGACCCGGTGTCTCTCAGCACAGGGCTGAGAAGCACCATAGCTATTTGCTCCACCCTGCCCTGCAGACTCCCCGAGGCCCCACCCCTCCCAAGCTGCGTCAGAGGATTTTGCAGATAAAAGACTGAGTAGCCTAAGGCAAAGGCTAACTCATCACCTCCTTAAAGATACAGGAGCCAGCCCCACCCAGTAGCCAGAGTGGGACTAACCTAAACAAAACAGATCCACAAGGAACACACTCGGGGCAGATGCAGTGAGCATAAAAGCCCCACTGAAACAACTCTTGCCCCATAAGGGTGTCTCCAGCACAGAAGTTCTACCACTGTAGACACAGCTGACTCTCATAACCAAGTGGCTTAGAGGTTAATTCCTTGCAGTGATCGCCTAAATCAGAAAGGGAAGCAGCCAAAATGCGGAGACAAAGAAATAGGTCACAAATGACAGAAATGGAGGAAAGAAAACGACAGGATATAGAGTTCAAAACCACGGTTATTAAGTTTTTCAAGAAATTTCTAGAGACTGCCGATAAATTTAGTGAGATCCTCAACTCAATGAATCTAATGAGACGCTCCAGGATATGATAAAGGACCAACTAGAAATTAAGCATACACTGACTGAAATAAAGAATATTATACAGGGAGAAACAAGATGGCGGCATAGGGTAGACACCGTATATGCAGCTGTGAACAACTATTTCAGAAAAACCACGAAAAGAACACACGGACACCACTCGCACCCACAGGACGGCTGGCTGAGTGAAAATCCTAAAACTAGAGAGGAGTCTGAGACTCAGAGGAGCAGCGGAAGCAAAGTACAGAGGTACGGAGGCGCGTGCACGGGGCTCGGGGAGAGGGCTGGCGCCGGAGGACGTGGTTCTTTTCCAAAACGGAGAGAACCACAAGTCCCGAGCGACTCTGAACTCCAGTTCCAGGCGAGTTTCTGAGGTCCCACAGACACCCAGAGAAGGGGAACTGTCTGGCACCGGGAGGAAATTCAAAGCGGATTTCTCTCAGGGTTGCTTGCAGCAATTACCGTGGGACACAGAGACCTGGTGTCTCTCAGCACAGGGCTGAGAAGCGCCATAGCTATTTGCTCCGCCCCGCCCGGCGTACTCCCCGAGGCCCCGCCCCTCCCAAGTGTGTCAGAGGCTTCTGCAGCAACACCTCCTTAAAGATACAGGAGCCAGCCTCACCCAGTGGCCAGAGTGGGACTAACCTAAACAAAACAGATCCACAAGGAACACACTCGGGGCAGATGCAGTGAGCATAAAAGCTCCACTGAAACAACTCTTGCCCCATAAGGGTGTCTCCAGCACAGAAGTTCTCCCACTGTAGACACA
>PVJC01040741.1:0-15658 GCA_004026665.1 Murina feae | reverse complement strand
GTTTTCTAAACAAAGTGTCAGAGTTTGCAGGAATAAAATACAAGTCCACACCACAAGTTATATGGCAGGATTGATCTTAGCAAATTTTGAAATAAACACTTCTCTCAAGTTGCTACAAATGAGCAGAGCTGTTTATGTGGTATTCATGCAAATGATGTTTTAAAACATGTGGATTATTTCTAATAGTGTCCCAAAACCACATTTCTGCTACTCAGCAAGAGACAGCCTCCAATGGCTCTAGGACCCAGAGCATGGGAGGGAAGCAGCTGGGAGAGGCAGGAAGGATGCAAGCCTTTGAATTCCAACTCAGCTGCCTAGTTAAGGAAAAGTCACTTTTCATCTGAACCACGGTTTCCCTATTCATAAAATAGGGAAACTAAACCGTGATGTCTCAGCCTTAGCATTCGTAGAATCTCTGACCTTGACAAGTGTCAGCCATGTGAGCTACTTTCCCTTGGCAATGCTATATCTCAGGCTAATCAAACCCACTGCCAAGCATGAGCCACGCTTTCTCCCTCCATCTAACTGGGGACCCACTCTACCTAGTAAGGGGTGACTTTTTTCCAGTTAGTCTCCAACTGCAAGAGGCTTCTTCTTTCAAAACCCTTTCTTTACTGCCAAATTCTACTTATGCAACAGGCTGCAGCTCTTGGCTTGGAGCCTGTCCTTAGATTAACACTACTTCTGACCCGGACACAAATACTACTGATCAGGCTACTTCTGCAAACTGTGCTGACTGGAGTGGATTTCCCCTGACTTTAGTCCTTCTGAGGCATCCCTCCCCTCCTATATTCTTCTGAGGGTCAGCAGGGAAGTGGGGACCAGAGAGTGCAGAGGAGAGAAATACAAGGAAAGGAAGCTGTATGGAGTGAGAGGCAGTGGCTGGATTGAGGAAGCCATGAGGAGCATCATTGTGGCAGAGATGGAGGGAAACAGGAGCCGGTGCACCTTTGTGCCTTCACAGATGCCTGAGCTCCACACTGTCACACTCACTGATAGAGTAACCACTCATCCACTCAGCATCCTGCTGCTCTAGCTCCCTCGACCTTCACAGCAGCCTGAGGAAGCAGGGAAGGCCAATTATAATCGCCCCAACCTCCACCCATTTCACAGAGAGGAAAACCGATGTTCAGAGTGATTCAAAGATTTTTCCCCAAATAAAATTCGGGCAGCTTAACCCCAGGTGCTTCAGGCTCCAGATCCAAGAGCCTACACTCCAGAAACAGTGATTGAGCACTTTCCAAGCTGTAAGATCCTTGTAGGAATCAACAATCTGTAAGACATGGCCTCTTCTTTCAGAGAGCTCGTTCTCCAGTAGAGAAGGCAGAGAGTGAAGTTACTGTAAGAGCTGCCAGTGAAGTAGGAGTGAGCAGATGAGAGAACGGGGTCTCCAGCTACAGGGAGCAAGGAAAGCTTTGCTTTGCCTTTGACCAGCTGTTTCAGGTACAAAACAGTCACAGCACCAAGCGATCCATTCGTGGACACTGTGGAAGACAGACAACTTAACTTTCTCTTCTTGTTTTGAGTAGTGATCAAAAGACATCAGAAAAAGGAAATAAGCAAAAACTATTTAGAGAGGGCTTGCATCATTGTCTAAAGAACTTCTGTTCACACTAGCTTGCTTTTTATTTTTTACTTTTAAAAACAAATGAATGTATCACAACTGAAAGGAAGAAAGAAAGACACAATGAACAACTCATTTCTGGTTTGGCACCAAAAAATTATACCTGCAATGGAAATGAATTCATTGAATGGGGACAGAAATTGCTTTTCATTTTACACTGTTCTCTCAACATTTGAAATTTTTCCATAAGCATGCGTTACTTTTATGATCAAAGAGAAATCCATTTCTTCCTGTACACCTCATCTCCACTTGTTTTGGGACAAACGTATTGTCGCTCATCTGTAACCATAACACTTTTGTAACAACCAGTAGCAAAAGAGATTCTATTTACAGAGTGTTTGCTGTATGTGAGGCGGAGTGCTAAATTCTCTAAATAGTTTACTTATTTCTTACCACAATTCAAAGGTAGGTACTACCACCCTCTTTTTACAGATGAGGACATTGAACCTCCAAGAGATGAACTCATTTGCTCAAGGTCACAAATTTCGTAGGCAGTGGAGCCAGGTTTGGAATCCAGGCAGAACTGGAATCCCTATCGCAGTTCCCTGCCACCCTTTATCTTCTTAAACCAGATGGAATCACATCCCTTCTTTGCTTAAAATCTGTGGCACCCCCACCCCTCCCCTCCATTGCCCAGAGAACACAACCTAAGCTTCTTAACATGACATTTCCAAGTCCAGTTTTCAATGCATTTGCTCATGTACTCATCATACATTGTAGATAATAGCAAGCCCTAACATTTGTTTCAAAGCAGGTTTATATACAACCTCCCCAAAACCATGTGGCATAGGCAAGTGAGAAACAGCCCTAGCGTTTCAGTGGCTTGTCAAGAGGCACCTCAACACGACTTGACTTTCCTCCCTTGTCCTCACAGCACTCGGAGCTCCCCACCATGTGTTAAGTGTGTCAAGTTCCGTCATCCCTCTCTGATTCTGCCACACTGTTTCCTTCTGGTGGCACGCCTGGGAACACATACAAATCCTTCATGATTTCTATGGCTCAACTGAGCCATGTTTCTTTGGGCTTCCTCAACAACCTGTCATTCCTCTGCATGATCACACTGGCTACTTTAGAGTAGATGTATTAAACTGTGCCCCTATCTAGAACAGGGGTTATGGGTTGTGAACATGGCCTTATCTAGGAAGCTAGGATAAACTAGTGATGGAGGATGGAATGGATGAAGAAAGACATGATTAATGGCAAAGGTGTGTTTCTACTGCTTCCAGGAGTCATGCAATACTAAACCAATCATTATCAAGAATGAGGCATGGTAGTAGGGGCAGAGAGAAATGGTGGTGTTAGGTGTGTGTGTATATATGTGTGTGTATGTGTATGTGTAGAAAGAGAGGGAAAGGGAGTATGTATATGGTGGATATACATATATAGTTTCTCTCTATATATATAAAATGTTGGCACATGTACATAAAGTGTGTATATATAATATGTGCACATATATATGTAGTGTGTGTAAAGTGTATAAGTACATATAGAGTACATACACATATAGTTTATATATATATTATATATATATATACATACATACTAGAGGCCTAATGCACAAAATTCATGCAAGAGTAGGCCTTCCTCCCCCCACCCCCCTTCCCCACCGCCCCAGCTGCTGCCACCAGCTTCCCTCTAGTACCAGGCTTCCCTCGCAGTCCCAGCTTCCTCCCAAAGGTCATCTGGAAGGATGTCCAGTCTAATTAGCATATTATGCTTTTATTATTATAGATATACATATGTAGTATACATGAGTTTACCTTACAGTGTGTGAATATATAGTTTGTATATGAAATTTACATAAATAGTATATATATATATAGTGTGGATACATATATAGTGTCTATTCACACATATGCTTGGTATATGTATGCATATACCTCATCTGTGTATGTACTAGAACACAATGAAAGGAGAGACTTAGAGGGTGCACTTGAAGATGGTAGGAAGGACATTTATTACACACAATATAGATATTTTTTAATAAAATAGAAGCACCTTGAGGCTTGCCTCCCTCTAAGGAAAGCAGCCCCTAACGGAAGAAGAAACAGAATTAGGAAGGAAACTAGAAAGATCTTAATTAAAACCAAGCAAGAACCAAATTCCAACATAAGTCTAATTAGCAAAAGAAAGGCCTTAAAAAACAAATCCAAGGCAATGGGAAAGTGAGGGCAGGGGGTGGGGAATCAATGGATTTGATAGTTAGGAAGATGGCTGTGAACGGAAGTGAAAGTTTCAGGAAGAGGTGGGATGACTCATGGTGAGGAAGTAGAGACAGACACTTTCCAGTCTATCTCTTTCCAATACTGTGGTCTTGAAAGATGACAAGATAAGCAGCTTTCATGGAAGCAAAATAAAAAATGGCTTTCTTTGGTTCCCTGCAAGAGGAAAGAACTCAAACATGTTTGTGGACGAATGCTACAGTCCTGGAATTCATATCATGAAACATCCATTCATAGCAAATATGGCCATGATCTCCAATCCACCTTGTAGTAGCTCAAAATCTCTCACTACAACTCTGTGAGGTAGGTTCTATGATTGGCTACATTTTATAGGAAAGGAAGCAAGGTATGGAGAGATTAACTTTTCCAGAGTTCCTCAGCTTTTAAGTCTCAGAGTCAATATTGCCCCAGACAATCTGACTTCAGCCTGAGTGTTAGCTGACATGCGGTGAGGGACATGGAAAACAGAGCCCTGACCTCATGCTTTCTCAAGCCCCACTTAGATAGCCTAGACCTACTCTCCCTAGCTTCCCTCTTGCCCAGCAGAGGCTTGGAACCCAGGGACGTCCACATCAAAATAGTGGGCCAGGGGGCACCGTGTTGAGGAGCATGGCTGGGGAGGAACAGTGAAGAGAGGCCATTTGTTGGTGCCGCAGAGTTTGCAACTTTCTAGCATTTGGTAAGATGGAGATTATCTTAAGCTTCATCAGAGGAGAGGTATAGTATACACTACCAGACTTAAGTTCAAGAACTGGCTCCAACTTCTAGTATTTTAGAATCTGGAGTAAGTCCCTTAACCTATGGAGGTACCAATTCTCTATCTAGAACATTTGATAATAATAATAATAATGTTTTAAAATGATAACTATCCTACCTCCCTTAGAGCAATGTAAGGAGCAATGTGTGTGACAGTGAATGCAAATGTGAATGAACTACTTCATCACCATCATTACCTAATCTAATAAAAGAATAATATTGAAATTGACCATTTATACGGGATGCCTAAGCCATACCCATGAGCCAATCAGAGTGGCTATATGCAAATTAACCCAGTCAAGATGGAGGCCGGCAGTCACAGAGTTAGAGTAAACAGGCGGCTTCTGTTGCTCCAGGAGTAAGCTGTCTGCCAGCCAGCTGGGCTTCTCCAGGCTCCAGGCAACATACTTGCAACATTGTTGCAATTATAGAAGCCTCGGAGCTGAAGCAAACAGCAGGCCTGGGCATAACTACTAAGGCAACATTCTTTCAATTATAGAAGCTGCGAGCTGAAGCAAACAGGAGGCTTCGTTATCTGCCTAGGCCTTGGCTTAAAGCCACAGTGTATCAATTATAGAAGATAAATAAACCCCAGAAACCTGATTCCAGCCAGCCTTCCTGGGACATTGGGTCAGTGGGAGCTGTGGGCAGCCTGAAAGCCTGAAAATGGCCCTCAGCCTGTCACTCAGGCTGGCCACACCCCAATGAGGTGAGGGTTCCCACTGGGGGGCTTGGCCAGCCTGCAAACAGCCATCAGTCCCTCATCCAGGCTGGCCAGGTACTCCAGTAGGGGCCCAAAACCTGAAGGGACTGTGGGCAGCCTGAAAATGCCCCTCAGCTCCTCACCCAGGCTGCCCAGGCACCCCAGTAGGGACCCAAAACCTGAAGGGGCTGTGGGCAGCCTGAAAACGGCCCTCAGTCCCTCACCCAGGCTGGCCACACCCCAAAGGGGTGAGGGTCCACACTGGGGGGCTTGGCCAGCCTGCAAAGAGCCATCAGCCCCTCACCCAAGCTGACCAGGCATGCCAGCAGGTGAACATCCCCAGAGGGGTCCCAGACTGCGAGAGGGCACAGGCCGGCTGAGGGACCTCCCGAGTGCACAAATTTTTGTGCACCAGGCCCCTAGTTATTGTTATAACTATTAGACTCTCAAGCTATCTGAAAAACTTCTCATCCTCCCCACTCTACTTTCACCTCTCAAGGTATTACAAACTGATAAGACATTCGACTTTGAGAAAGTCTTTCTAAGGCCAAATAATCTATTTCTATGTGGACAATTTGCCCCAAGTGTAAAATTTCCTTATACAGCAAGGCAACATGACACATTGTTAAAAATTCTCAGAGAGTGAGCTGTGATCAATTGTCACAATCCAAGGTTTGCAGGCAGCTCTGAGGAGAGTGGAGCTGCTCAAAACAACAAATACTTGTATCGGATGTTCCACACCTGCCCGTTCATCCTTCTTTGCTTTGTTGACCATGGTATTAACATTCGACCTCCAATCGGCACTTTCCCCTTACATCTCACTACCTGTTTTCGTGGATTTCACTTTTATGCATCAACATAGTCTTTAAGTCCAGCCTGGTCTAGCTAAGGACAGAGGAACAAGATAACTTCAGCAAAGAAGCCAAGAGAGTGCCCACATTGGGAAGGGAAATGCCTCTGAGTTAGTTGCCAGGCATTCTCATTGCATTTTGCCGAAGAATTGGAGGAATCTCGTTTGGCATAATATGGAGACCAGTTCTTCAGATGGATTTTTCACCTTTAAACAAGAGTTTGGTTCATATATGTAGTGAGCCTAAAATCAAATGCAAAGCTGCCATTCTTTATACTTTTCTGTCTAAATTGTCTTGGCTTTTAACTTTGCCCTAACTATATTCCAAAGATAAAATTAAAACAATCGGGCAGCAGTTGGATGGAGAACATGATAAGCAGTAATAGGGACACTTTCTGTCACAAATAATCTTCAAGAACATCGGAGGCACCCTGGCCAGTTTGGTTTAGTGGATAGGGAATCGACCTGCGGACTGAAGGGTCCCAGGTTCGATGCCAGCCAAGGGCACATGCCTCGGTTGCAGGCTCAGTCCCCAGTGGGGGCTTGCTGGAGGCAGCCGATCAGTGATTCTCTCTCATCATTGATGTTTCTATCTCTCTCTCCCTCTCCCTTCCTCTCTGAAATCAATAAAAATGTATTAAAAAACAAACAAACATCGGAGGCGCAATCTCCTTTTAAGGTGAGAAACCAGGAATGTAGGGTCAAATTTCACTTTTTCCCTTTGATAAATGGCCATGCAGTTTGCATGTTTGTTTACTTAAGAAAAATGAATATACAAAATTCCCAAATAGCCGAGATGATGCGTATGATCGTCCTTTGTACTAGATAGTTTCATGAAAAAGCGGGGTGCACTCTGAACCCCTTTCTGTATCTACCAACCCCTCGAATGTACGCATTTGACTCACCAGTTTTGTAAAGGAAGGCACCACAGTAATTCTATTCATCCCCTAACACCACCCTCCCCCCAGATAAGCAAATAGATGCTCAGTGTTAACCTCTCTAAAACTGCACAAGGTAATTCTTTCAGTTGCCTGTGAGGCAGAAATCAGTTAAAACACACTTAGAACAATCGTGTTTTTTCCTCTTAAGAATCTCTAGGCCAAAACAGACAGGCTCCCTCTCCTGCCTCTTCCTCTCCTCTAACCCCAGCACACACCCCACCACCAGATTTCTCTCATCCCAAGGTGGGGCCCAGGAAGGTGGGACAGAAAGCTGCCATTCCAGCTCCCTCGCCCTGTTTTAGTTTTTTTACTAAAAATGCCAGTGAAACAGGAGCCAGTACTTATTTGGTTCATATATTTTTTAAGCATAAATAACATTTATTTCCATATAAATATAAAATTCTGTGGGGGGGAAATAGATTAAAAGTACGATCATCTTAGTTACTGTCCAGCAGGAACATGTTGCATTGTTTATAGCATCAGACATCAGATTCTCCATTTTAAAAAATACATTTTTTTAACCTCATTCTAGGACACTTTCAAACATAGGAAATTCTTCGTCCTACAAACAAATCCGTTTAGAAATGATTTAAATATGCCAGTGATAAATGTCTAAATCGATCCGGGAATCAAGGCTACTGAAGTGAGCTAGAATTCGACACCCAGTATACAATTATTGATTTACAAAAATTGATATAAATTACTTCATCAGACTGCAAAAATACATCAGATTGTCTCTAGAAATTTCCAGCAGGTAATAAGTTACTTACTAAAATATAAAAATAAAAGAGCTCAGGCGTGTTTCTTCTGATTCAAGTGTGAAACGCACCAACAGTCCGGGTTCCGAGGGGCACCCGCTGCCCACTGCGGCCACCCCCACGCGGGCTACTGGGCGCGAGGGAGCCGCAGAGTCCCCAAGAGCCTGTCCCAGTGGGTGAAGTACGGGGCGAAGTTGTAGTTAAAGTGCGAGTGATGCAGGTCGTGGTGCACCACGCCCCCGTACCAGCCGAACGGGACCAGCCTGTGCGTGGACCAGGGGAAGTCGTAGCCGGAGTGGTCCTCCACCGACAGCCAGATGTTGAGCGTGTGGAAGACCAGGACGGTGAGCGGGTGGCACTGGAGCAGCCAGACGTTCACCACGTCGAAGAAGCCCAGGGAGAAGAGCTCCCAGGCGCTCATGAACTGCGTGGCCAGCGCGAACGAGGGCGCGTTCTGGTGGTGCACCTTGTGGAAGGTCTGGTACAGCCAGGGCACCCGGTGGTGCAGCACGTGCCACGCGAAGAACTCGGCGTCGAAGAGCAGCAGGCACAGCACGACGTGGCCCAGCAGCTGGGGCAGCGCGGGCGCCTCGGGGGGCAGGAGGGCCGGGCTGCGGGCCCAGTGCAGCAGCGTCAGCGGGAACACGAACACCAGGTGCTGGTAGAGCGTCTGGCCCAGGCAGCTCAGCAGCTGCCGCGCCGTGGGCACGCTGTCCGGCTGGATCTTGCAGCGCCGCAGCGCGGGCACCCAGGGGCACAGGAGGTCCAGCGCCACGAAGGGCAGGCAGAAGCTCACGTAGGTGGCGATGGAGAAGAGGACGGGGAAGAAGGGCGACTGCGTGAGGGCCTCCCGGCTGCGCAGGCGGTCCCACACGGGCTGCAGGAGCATCTGGCCGGAGCTGCCCCCGGCGGCGGCGTGGAGCTGGGAGAAGCCGTGGCTGCTCATGGCGAGGCGCTGCTCGGCCGCCGCTGCCGCCGCTCGCGTCCCGCCGACTTTATTCAGACCCGGGCCCCGCCCGGAGTGACGTCACGCCTCTGCCCCCCCCCCACCTCCCCGCTGAGCCGCGCTCGCATCCGTGACTGGCTTCACGGAGATGCCTTTAGCTGCTAAACTGCACACCCGCGGCTGCATTTCGAGTCTGATAACTCGATCCCCGTGTCATCACGACCCCCAGAGAAGATGGGGGCTGTTGCCATCACCGGCGTGATGCTCCCGCGGGGCTCCGGTGTGACCAGCGCAGAACGGCTTGTCTCCGAACGCACGCATGTAATTGCCGGTGTGGATCCGTGTCAGCGCCAAGGACAGCTGCACTTGGAAGGACTTTGTAAAGTGGCGCAGCTTCTGTATTCCTAATCTTTTCCGTCTTGCACGCCCTGTAACGCTTGAACCTGGAGCGAGTGGCAAACTAACCCTCCTCTCGCAGGCAATCGCGGGTCCCCGGCCGCACGCAGCGGCGGCGATCGGCGCAGGCAACCAGAGGCGACCGGGTCCGGGCTTCAGAGAGGACGCATCCCCGCCGGTTCGCCGTGAGCTCCAGATCCTGCCCTCCCGGTCTCCCCCTCCCTCTCCCTCCTCACCCTCTCCCTCCCCACCCTCTTCCTCCCCACCGCACTCCGTCCGCTCGGAGCAGCGCACAAACCCGGGCCGCTGATCAGCCCTCGGTGACGCCGGCGCAGCGCGCAGAGCAGCGAAGGGAACAGAGAGACGGCCTGACTCCCGGCAAAGGAGGGGCCCGCGACTGTTCTTCGCTTTACATGCACACGCATATGCGTACATACATACAGACATACATGCATGCATGCGTGCATACATTCTGGCTTTAACTTCTGGCGCCGGCCCAGAACTGGCTAAAAGGACGCCGCATCTCAGGAAGCAATAGAATCGGGAAAGCACCCGCCTTGCTCCTAAAGGGGACGTTTGCGTGCTCCTAAGCCTCGCGGAGCTGCCTGTTGAACGGATGGCGCGCCTGTCTTGCCCTTCCCCGGGCTGGCTTCGCGGGGCCCATCTGCCCTTCGCCTTCGCCCGGCTCCTCCAAAGCACCCCAAGGCGCCGCGCCGGACTGCGGGGCTCGCTCGGCACCTGCGCTTCTCTGCCATCAAACGGGTTGACTGGCCCAGGACTGAGTGTGAGGCGGTGGCACTAGAAGCGCTCTGGGGAGACCTTTCCCTACCCCCCTCCCCCAGACCACCAACAAGGAAAGCCTCATTGGACCCGAGTGGCTGAGACACGGGGACGCCCAGAAGACAGGTTTGGGCGAACACTTGGAAGCTTTGCCTCTGGTGTCTGTGAGGTTATAGCCAGTCCTTCACTCCTCCAAGCTTTGCATTTTCAGATCTACCCCCACCCCAAGGGATGTGATAATAGTAGCTATCTCACAAGTCTATTTTGAGCATTCAATAGGAAAATAATAATAATAATAATAATAATAATAATAAAGGCTACCATGTAACATCTGTGAGGCATGATCTAAATGTTTTATTTGAGGGGATTTCACCCAGTCTGTGGAAGCAAGCATTATTATTATTGTTGTGGTCTTACAGAAGTAAAAGCATAGTGCCTGACACATAGTAAACATACAAAATAAGACACATTATTTTTATTTTACTTTTTATCACCACTTATCCCTTCTATGCCCTCTTCACTTTCACCCCCCCCCACCTCAAGACACATTATTTTAAATTTACATTGCACATTTTACCTAAATCATAATGGAGGAACATTTGCAATGAAAATCAAATAAAACTATGTAAAAAGATATAAAGTTAAATATTGTGAGGAAAGAATAAGTACAATAAAAATATAGACCAACATCTGGGCCTAGAAATATAGGCTTTGTACAGACCCTAATATATGTATCTGTATATTACACACATTGCATATAATATGCCAGTTTATAATGTATAATTACATATTAATATATAATAACGTAAGATATACATGGGGTCTATAGGATTTGATACACGCACACCCATAATAGGCCACCTCGTCATTCAGAACCTCCCAACGAGTGTGTGTCCCTGAACTGGCACTGATGGATCATGGCTCTTCCTTAGCAGCCCATTCTCTGGGCCTCAGGGCTCCGCGTGCCGTAAGATTACTATGATATTCCGCTTGTGTCTTGGTTCCGAAGCAGCTTTGAGCGTCCTGACGGCCAATGCCGAACAGGGAAGAAAGCGGCGTTTTCCACTGTCTTGGCAATCTGGATGGTCGCAGGGGCAGACGCAACGCAGGCGCTTGGCCCCCCTGCTGGCGGGTTTCTTCTGGTTAGAAAACCTGTCCTTTCTGATCTCTGCCGTGTTCCCACTCTCCAGTGCTCTTTCCAATTCACTTTTTGTGCCGCCCAGGAACTGTCTTCTTTTCCATTCCTGGTTAAGGATTACCCCGCCCTTGAATTGTGTGTGGCTGGAGCAGAGAGCATCTCAGAGAGAAAAGGAAGGGCTTCTTTGTTTCCTTGTTCTTCACTTATGATTTTAAAATAATACAAATACGAAGTTTATTTGAGAGTCACACCACACTACTGAATGGAGCATATGCCATTTACGCAGCCCTCATTCTGGGGCTCCTCGGAGTTCCAAAGGGTCCATCGAAGCTCACCTTCTCAGGCTTACCATGGAACTCTGCTCAGAAGTCAAATGTCACTCAGATTTGCCCTCAACAGAGATTAAGTCAACCTTCACATCTCTGTCCGGTACATGCTGTCCTTTCCTTGTGGTGTCAGTCATCACACTTGGGTGCTTTGGATGGACGCTCTCACAGATATTTTAAGTGGGTGGCATTGGCAGATTGGCTCAATTTACACTTCGCTATTAGATTGTTGTCAGGACTGCCCCCTTGGAGCCGGTAGCTCCAACCAACCCATTCTTCTTCTCTGGTTCTTCCATCCTCTGTCACTAAGCTTGTTAGAATATTCCCCAGAAAGACCCTGTGCAGCAAGACCTGGAAGCCCTGGTTTGCCCCTGGTTGTTCCAGGTTCTCCCCCTCTTGCATGCGGCACTTTGAAGAAGCAGCCACCAGCGTCTCTGCCTTTGCATGCCGTGCAGCCACCAGGACAAAAGTTAGTGTCCAATACACAAGTGCAATCATCGCAAGGCAAGTGGTCGGTTCAAATATCCTCAGTTGTGCATTCCAGGCCACAGAGGATGCTGCAAACGTAGGCACAGGATGTTGGACAACCACAAACAGAACATCACCTAACGAACGGAGCCAAGTGAAATGGAGCCCTATTTAATCTTGACTGAACTGGCATCGTTTCTTGAGTTGGCAAACATGCATCTTTAAGCACTTTTACTTACACAAAATTGATTTAACAGCTGCGCTAGATGAATGGGTCTTTTTAGGACACAGATTCTATCTGATATTTCTTCCTTACAGTGCCAACCATTATACCTTGCACATATGTGTGTAGAGTTATTTGTGGACTCAATGAACAGTTTAAAAGATATTGGCTCTAAACTGAGGCTAAAAAATTTGAATCTTTTTTTTTTTTTTTGAGCATTGGTTATATAGTTTAGGTCTACTTATCCCCTGGAATGGTTTTTCATAAAACGTGGCATTTATTTTAAATGGTATTAGGCCCTTGGCCACACTGTTTTCTTGTGCTTCTCCTTTTGATTTTGACTTCCTGTGTATTGTTTTTATCTTGGCAAGGTCTTTCTGACAGGGCTAGAGTACAGGAATCTTTTCCTCTCCAGCTACCCCAGAGATCAAATCACTTCTGTGATAGTACAACATCCAAGTCTATACATGTTTAATACAATCTATACGCTATTTGGTACCAACTTACCAAAGACTTTGGGTACTGCCTCCCCCCCAATAAAAATAGAACATGTAGTTGGCAAAGTGCATTGCCTAGGACATAAGGTCTTCTTGTGTGTGACCTTCATGTTTGTTTCCTTCCAAAATTAAGTGAAACTGTCTTAGCATCTATCTAACCAAAATAGTTATCCATCTAACCGGAACAATTATTCCTGGATAGGGAAGATGAAAAGTGTTGTAATATTTTATGACTGCAACACATCAAGAGAGTGGATAATCTAATCCTTGGTTGTAAAAGTGAAGACAGCCTCAGAAAGCTCAAGACAAGCTAGAGCGGTACAGCCAATCTGAGCGCAAAACATGGTCAGTGTCAGTTTCAAGCCCCTACATCAAAAGTGATGTTGGGGCATGGAAGTTGCATTTATAGGACAGTTTACAAAAGACTTGGAAAACATTAATTACACATGCCAAAACAGGGGGAGTGCTGATGAAGAATATGACACGGATGCTGGTGCATATTTGGTTTTAAACACTTTCTCTTTATATTTGTGATTCATCTGGGTCACATATGTGTGGTGCTTCTACTGATACTGGAACTCTCATCAACCTACTTAAAATAAGATATATGTGTGTGTGTGTGTGTGTGTGTGCATATAAACAGCATTCTCCCTGTTTGGGCATGGATAATTAATGTTTTCCCAGTCTTTTGTAAACTGTCCTATAAATAGCATTTTTTTAATGGATATGATTTACAGAGAAAATACCTCAGCCGTCAAAGGGGTTGTTGCAAAGATCAAAGTCTTATGAGAAGGCTTTAAAAATCCAGAAGGCACAATGTAAAATTCAAAAGTATTTGTGTTTGTACTACTAAAACATGTGGGCAGAGAGTTTTCTGCTTAGTTTAGAATTGAACTTGAAATCTGCACCTAAAACAATACAATAAATACTCAATAAACACTCTTGAATTAATTACTAACAGTTTTTTTTAAAATCAGAATTATTACAACCTGATATCGCTTTTTTTAAGGGTCACATTTTGAAAACCTCTCCATACGTTAAAAAAATAAATGACAAGAGTTAAAATTGCAGTGTATTTTAAATGTTTACATTGAACAGATCAAGGCCTTTAATACCCACAAACACAGAATAATCTTCATTATTTGGAGATAATATCAACAGTCTAAATGTTGGTCCTTTGTAAGTGTGAGGCCTAAGGTTAAAGACATTTCCGTTTCCTCCCCCCAAGTCTGAGGTTCTGACCACTCTATTAGGCAAATTTTTATTTTCATGTCACACTCCAGACACAGCTATTCTTTGAGAACATTTTTCAGATGTTACGCATTAGACAGGATTAGTCATAATCCTAGAAATGACCACAGACATGGTTGGTCTTACCAGTCCTCCAATGACAAACTGGCTCATAAATCAACAGCTCTCTCTGCCTCTCCCCAGAGGAAGGGACTAGTGAAAACCTCCTTCTGAAAAGGTTTAAAAGCATAGCCAAGAGTGCCCTCTTGTGGCAAATTAAAAATAATAATTTTGTTCTCAGTTGTGACTTCATTTGGTGGCTTTGCCCATGTAAGTACAGTACAGTATCTAAGAGTTCCAAGTTGGCAAATATTAACTAGTCTTTTTCTTGCCACACAGGTCTGTGGACATCTTTGTGATCTGCTCAATAGAAATACATATAAATTTTTTAAATGTATTTTTATTGAATTCAGAGAGGAAGGGAGAGGGAGAGAGAGACAGAAACATCAATGATGAGAGAGAATCATTGATTGGCTGCCTCCTGCACATCCCACACTGGAGATGGAGCTTGCAACCTGGGCATGAGCCCTGACCTCCTGGTTCATAGGTTGATGCTCAACCACTTAGCCACACCAGCCAGGCAATAGAAATATATTAAACATTTTTTGCGGGAAACGAGTAAAATCGGATCCACCAGGGAGACTGTCAATGGACATGAGGAAACATACATTGGAACCTCTAGTTGGAACCGGCAAAAATAAAAATGTTTTACGTCATTGTCATGTGTGTGCCGCTCATAAACTACGCAGTGAAACACGGTACATGTGCAAGTTTTGTAATGTTCCCCTGCACAAAGGAAAGTGTTTCGAACATTACCACACAGTGGCGAGAAAATGCCCGCTTACAGTGTTAAACGCAGTTGATAAGCGTGGGGAAGCATGGGGCTTAGTTGGAAAGTCTGTGGGGAGGATTCCCTGGGAGCCAGAGGCCTCTGGGGGACCTTGCCGAAGGCAGCAGACCCTGCCTTGACTTTTCCAAACAAGTCTGAGTCCTGGGTGTTTTACTAGAATCTTTATGTTTAGACTTCAAAACGTCTTTGTCTGAAAGACACTACAGATGCAGGTGCTTCCTCAAAGGCATCTCAAGGATGCCTACCCTGCTGATTGTATCTAGAGGTTAATTTTAGGTCAAACTCTTGTGACAATAAAAGCCTAAGGAGGCAGGCAAACAGAGCTTTTCATTCCTAAGGCAAAACAGCCCCTTAGCCTTCTCTTTCACAGAAATGTGTCAGAGTAATCATTCATCCATCGTTCAAGGTCTGCTAGTCAGCCCTTTGGATAAGGAAATCTGAATTCCTACAAACTTGTTACTGAACTTCCTGAGGCATGTGCTCCAACCTTGTTCTGCACTCTCAGCCAAGGGTGAAACAAAGCGACAGCATTGCAGTCCAGTTACAAAGATATAAAACTGACTCGAGAATGGCTATGCAGCATTTCCACCTCCAGACTGACCCACATACTGAAGGAAACCCCCAGGGATTTGGAAAGGAGGTGAAAGAAAAACACTCCAATAAAAGGTAGGTGCTATAGAATGAAGCCTCCACTTATTACTATGGCCTGGTGTGTTGGCGTTTTAATGACCACAGGTTTTCAAGGGCATCTGTGGGACCAGGTCGCCTATGGCACTGAAGCCATTCTCCAATGAGCTCTCTGCCACCACTGGTGTAAAACAACAAACCAAAACATCTGCTCACTGTCCCTTTCTTTCCAGCCCTAGCAGCGAATCTGGTGCCCGGCTGGC
>PVJC01040740.1:0-15712 GCA_004026665.1 Murina feae | reverse complement strand
TTAAAGTTTGCTAAAAGAATTTTAGACAACCAACTGTGAGACATGCATACTGTTTACTGTTTGACCATGACATAGGCCTACAAGCATGCTAACATGGCATTTAAAGTACATGATTTAAACCACAAGAGTGAAAATAATGTTTGGCTTTTTTTCCTGCTGATCTTCATAAAATTTGTCAGCCCAGACTCTCCTAAAGGCGCCTCAGGAATGTGCGTTCTGTATGTCTTTCTTGAGTTTTGTTCGTAGGGTTGATGAAAGCCATCAGTCCTGTCAGGTGGTTTGAGCAAGAAGGAGATAAATCTAATCCAGAGCCATACACAGACTTGTAAAACAAAAGTTGTGCTTTCTGATCTCTTGTTCTCTACTATATCTTGACTTAAGTTGGCTATGAAGAATGTCAGTGATTCATCTCAAGTCCCTGAGTTTTTTCGTTGTTGTTAGAACTAGGATGTGGAATTTATCACAATAGAAGACAAAAGTTTAATTTTCATTTAACAAATTAAGTTTTAGAGATTAAAGAATGAGAATGTGAGTGGATGTGGTGTAAATGAAATCTTCTTTTTAATACTGGTGGCCAACTTGAGAGGGGCAAGAAGCTGCAGGCCTGACCACACTGACATTCAGCCTTCCTGTTCGTAGCTCTGGTGGTCTGTTCCTCTACTCTGGTCACATCCCATCTTTTTGAGGAGGAAGAGCCATGCTTCAAAAGTCTGGTGACCTAAATTTGAGACTTGGCTCTGCCTTTGACTCTGAATGGGTCTTAGCCTAGGGCATCCAGTCTCCTAGGAGGCACTTTTGATAGTTGTGTGTCAGTTTTAGTTTTCACAGTAATAGGTGTTACATTATTTGTGATTTGATTTGATTTCAGGATAATAAAGGTGGCATTATAAATACCTAATATAATAATAGAGGAATATGCAAATTAGCCAGGACGCCGTAACATCATGACCGATCTACAAGCAGTGGAGAGCTACAGGAGGGTGGGGCAGTGAGCTACGAGTGGCAGAGAGCTACCAGTGGTGGTGGGCAGGGTGGCCAGCTGAGGCAAGCAGCAGCAAGCTACTCGTGCATGGATTAGTGCACAGGGCTACTAGTCTAATCTAATAAAAGAGCAATATGCAAATAGATCATCACTCTGATACACCTAAACCATGCCCACCAGCCAAACCACACCGCCAGCCAATCAGATCAGCTGTATGCAAATTAACCCAGCCAAGATGGAGTAAACAGCAGGCTTCCGTTGCAACTGCCTGCCTAGGCTGGCTGAGCCTCTGCTCATGGTAACAGTGTTTTAATTATAGAAGCCACGGAGCTGAAACAAACAGGAGGCTTCCTTACCTGCCTAGGCCTCTGCTCAAGGTAACAAAGTTTCAATTATAGAAGATAAATAAACCCCAGAAACCTGATTATAGCCAGCCTCATTGGGACTTTGGGTCAGTGGGAGCTGTGGGCAGCCTACAAGCCTAAAAATGGCCCTCAGCCCCTCACCCAGGCTGCTCAGGCACCCCAGTAGAGACCCGAACCCTGAAAGGATTGTAAGCAGCCTGAAAAAGGCCCTTAAGCCCTCACCCAGGCTGGCCAGGTGCCCCAGTAAGGACCCGAACCCTGAAGGGATTGTGGGCAGCCTGAAAACAGCCCTCAGCCCCTCACCCAGGCTGGTCATACCCCAATGGGGTGAGTGTTCCCACTGGGGGGGCTTGGCCAGCCTGCAAACAGCCATCAGCTTCTCACCAGGCACGCCAGTAGGTGGACATCCCCCGAGGGGTCCCAGACTGTGAGAGGGCACTGGCCAGGCTGAGGGACGACCCCCCCCCCAAGTGCACAAGTTAATTATAAAAAGAGAGCAGTGGGTTTTTAGCTTTGGCATTGAGAACCTCTTGAGTAGATCATTGGGCTCTCTGCTCCTTAATTTACCTGTAACTTCTTTTGAAAGGAAGAGAATGCCTGCCCTACTTTTCTCAGAATTATTTTGAGGATCAAATGCAGGAATAATGTGAACGAATCTCTGAGTGTGTTTCCTCAACTGCAAAATGGAGATAATGCCAGTTTAGCTTGGTCTTTGTAAGAATTAACTATGGTCACATATGTAAATCACTTGGTAGATAGTAAAACAATAATGTGTCTGCCACCAATTAATTATTTAATTCTGAATCCTGCCATTAATTCTGCTGCCTAGCCGGCTGTGTTATTGTTGACTGCATGTATTTGGTGATGTTCCATCTTTCATCCCAGACCTCACTATGCTCTCTCTCTGAGCCCTTCCAGGAATTTTTTTCCATCTTCTCTGCCTGTCCCAGTCTGCTTTGTCCTAAAGATTTCTTTCATCTAACCTCACACAGGGCCCAGTGGGAAGTGTCTTTGCCTTCTGTTAGTCTCCTGTTCATTTACTTCTCGGTGCAGTTGGTTACTTCTCCATGCACATGCATTTTATTGCTCCCTGCAGCGTAAGCCACTGGACCTCAGCACAGGGCTCTGCACTTGGTAAATACTCAGTGGTTGCTGGTTGATATTTCACACTCAAGAGACATTCTTTAAATGAAACAAGTCAGCAAACTTAAATTTGTCCTTCCTTGAAAATACATAACCACCTAGGCAATAAAGCTAAATAGTTACAGGCATACCTCAGAGATATTGGGACTCTGGTTTCAAACCACCACAAATAAAGTGAACATTGCAATAAAGCAAGTCACACACAATTTTGGGGTTCATATAAAAATTATTTTTACACTGTACTTTAGTCTATTGTATGTGCAATAGCATTATGTCTAAAGAAAACATTGTACATGCCTTGATTTTAAAAATACTTGATTGCTGAGAAATACTAGCCATCATCTGGGCCTTCATCAGGTCGTAACCTTTTTGCTGGTGTTGGACTTGCCTTCATCTTCATGGCTGCTGACTCGTCAGGGTGGTGGTTGCTGAAAGGTGGGGTAGCTTATGGCAGTTTCTTAAAATAAGACAACGATGAGTTTTGCCACATCACAAAGGATTCCTGTAGCAGGAATACCCCTTTATAACATTTAACTTACACTAGAACTCTTTTCGCATTTGGAGTCAATCCTCTCAAACCCTGCTTTATCAACTGATTGTATGTAGTATCCTTTGTTGTCATTTCAGCAATCCTCCCAGCATCTTCATCAGGAGTAATTTACATCTCAAGAAACCACTTTCTTGGCTCATTCTTAAGAGCCAACTCCTCACTCATTCAAGTTTTATCATGAGATTGCAGCACTGAGTCACATTCAGGCTCCACTTCTAATTGTAGTTCCTCCACATCTACAGCTACTTCCTTCACTGACCTCAAAGTCATTCATGAGGGTTGGAATCAACTTCCTCCAAAGTCCTATTAATGTTGATATTTTTACCTCTTCCCATGAATCATGAATGTTTTTAATGGCACCCAAAATGATTAATCCTTTCCAGAAGGTTTTCAATTTAATTTGCCCAGATCCATCAGAGGAATTGCTATCAATGGCAGTTGTAGCCTTTCAAAATGCTATTTCTTAAATAATGAGACTTGAAAGTAAAAATTACTCCCAGATTCATGGGGTACAGAGTGGATGTTGTATTAACAGGCATGAGAACAACATTAACCTGGTATATTTCCATCAGAGCTCTTGGGTGACCAAGTCCATTGTCAATGAGCAGTAATATTTTGAAAGGATTATTTTTCTCTGAGCAGTAGGTCTCAACAATAAACTTAACATATTCCGTAAACCATGTGTAAACAGATGTGCTGTCATCCAGACTTTGTTGTTCCATTTACAGAGCACAGCAGAGTAAATTTAGCATAATTCTTAAGGGCTCAGGGATTTTTGAACTAGAAAATGAGCATTGGCTTGGACTTACAAGTCACTAGCTGTAATAACCCCTAACAAGAGAGTCAGTCTGTCCTTTGCGGCTCTGAAGACAGGCATTGACCCTCTTCTTCTATCCACAGAAGTCCTAGATGGCATCTTCCAATATGAGTCTGTTTAATCTACATTGAAAATATGCTGTTTAGTGTAGCCACCTTCATTCATTATCTTAGCTACATCTGGATCACTTGCTGCAGCTTCTGCATCAGCACTTGCTGCTTCACCTTGCACTTTTATGTAATGGGATGGCTTCTTCCTCAAACCTCATGAATCAACGTTTGCTGTTTTCAGACTTTTCTTCTGTAGCTTCCTCACCTCTCTCAGCCTCTATAGAACTGAAGAGAGGCTTTGCCTGAGGGGAATGCTGTAGCTGGTTTAATCTTCTCTCCAGACTACTAAAGCTTTCTTCCTTCCAGCACTAAAGCTGTTTCATTTTCTTATCATTTTCTTATCTTATGTGTTCACTGGAGTATTCGCTCGAACATGTAGAGACATTGTGGGGTTATTCATTGGCCTAATTTCAATATTGTTGTGTCTCAGGGAATAGGGAGGCCTGACAAGAGGGAACAAGGCGAGGAATGCAAGTCAGTGCAGCAGTCAGAACACACAGCGTTTCTTAAGTTCACCACCTTCCGTGGGTGGGTTTTGTGGCACCCCAAAACAGTTACAATAGTAACATCAAAGATCATGGGCCACAGATCAGCATGACACATATAATAATCATGAAAAAGTTGGAAATACTGCAAGAATTACCAAAGCGTGACAAAGACATGAAATGAAGTGAGCAGATATTGTTGGAAAAATGGTGTCGATAGACTTGCTCAATGCATGGTTGCTACAAACCTTTACTTTATTAAAAAGAAAACGGAAGAAAAAAACCCCACAGAATCTGCATGGTGTCGTAAAGCAAAAAGCAATAAAATGAGATATATCTGTAGAGACTTTAAGAACAGGAAAGATCCTTAGGGAATTAGTATTTATTACATAAAATAGGTGCTTTATATCCTTTTTCATAATAACATTAAAAGGTAAGTATGGTTGCCCACATTCTATAGACAAGCGACCTGAGACTCAGAAATGTTAAATAACTTGCCCCAGGTCATTCATCTAGAAGTAGAAAGGCAATTAAATCTGTCTTTTTGTCTTCAAAACCCACGTTTCACTATTTTATTCTGCCTCTTAAGGGAAATGAAGTTTTGATTATCACCAGAAAATAGCATTTGAGGTAAGAAATCTGAGTCAATATTAAGTTAAAAAGGAAAAGGCCTGAGTGAGGTGGGGACATCTAGCAACAAGTATAGATGGCCAGCATCTAATGCCAAACTGGTGTTGGTCAGAAGACTGCAGAAGGGGGAGGGGCTTCATCTTCAAACCTCATAAGAAAACCCAGAAAAACATAGAAGGCAGCAAGCCAGTTTAAATAACATAGTGGTAAGTGGACAGCCTCTGGGATCAGACCGTGGATTTGGGTCTCAGCTCTACAGCTTTTAACCCTATGGAATTTGGGGCAACTTCTTTATTTACCTTCTCTGTGCCTATTTCTGCATTTGTAAAATATGGTGACGATAATAGAACCTACCCTTCAGGGGAGTTGTGAAAAGAAAAAATACACATAAAGACTTAGAACAAAGCCTGGCACGTAATAAGGGGTCAATAAGTGGAGGTTGTTATTATCACTGTTGTTATTAAGGCTAAGGGAAATAGTGCATGGAGAACTTTGAACATTCCTACTGCTTGGCAAGGTCCAGAAGCTGATGGCCTGAGGTCAGCCTCAGAAGCCTTGTGGGTGTGCGAGCATGCCCTTCCTAACTCCCCCGCAGGTCCTGGTGAGGTTCCCCATGCATGTGTACCTGGCATTGGGTCCAGGCTAACTTCAGACCCAGGCCGATAATATTCTTTGACTAAGAGACAGGCTTATGTTGCTAAGACGATTTGTTATTAAAAGTAAATAGCAACACACTCTCTTCTTCCTCCAAGAATCCATAATAAATTGACTTTCTAGGACAGATTTGTAACTAAATGCTAAATCCTTTACACTGTTCTCTGCAAGTCTCAGTTAAGCCCCCGAGAGGATGAATAGTTTATGAAGGTTTTGTGTTTGCCAATTAGACCCTTCACAAAGCTGGCTTGCCTGCTTTTAGAAAAGTGCTTCTCTTATTATTTGGGTGAGGCTGTGTGGGCCTAAAGGTCCCCGATGAGAGGTGGAAAGTGTTAAAGGACTAGATCTGGAAGGAAATTTCAGCCTGTTTCTGATCTCCGTGCTCTCGGCAACCTTGGGCAATAGCTCCCATTCTTCCCCACTAGAAAATGAGAACACTATTGGTGTTTGGGTATGTAATGTGGGAAATGGCAATTATTCTTTCATCAGCCTCTTTTCATGTACCTTGTAATACCTGTGTGATTGTTTTCCTCTTCATAAAGGCCTTAGAGCTGTGTTGCTGGACTTGAGCCTACAGTGCTACTGGTCATGAAATAATATTGCTCCGTGGCTTGTGGCTTGTGGCATGCAACTTAAGAGATGACAGTCCTGTGAGGATGATTTCCCACCCTTTGCTGCATTCACCAACCTTTACGTCTGTCCCAGGCCACCTTTCTCTAGAATTCTCGGAAGCCCAAGGTGGCACCTCTGTGCCTAATTGCTGTGACTTGGAAAAGCTGCTTTTGGAAAGGGCTATTGCTGTCCAAAAAAAAAAAAAACACCAAACAAATACACAAAAAATACAAAGAAGAAAAAATATACAAAATGCAGTCTCAGAAAAGTAGGAATGAAAGAGCTATGGGAAATCACTGCTGCATCTGCTTGTTAGGTCTTGGCACATCTGGAAATGCTGCTGGTGTTCAGGTGATAGCTCCTGTTAGTGTTTTTCCCTGCCAGCTAAGGGCAGGGCTTCCTCTCGCCCTGGAGACAATGGATGGGTAGTCTGGGAGGTAAAGGGAAGGAGAGGAGATACAGTGGCTCGCCATCTCTTCTCCAAACAGAGCTCAAGAGGATCTCTCGTAAACCATACATCCAGATGCAGAAAATAAACAAACATTCTGTTTTTATTCCTAAAGGTCAGCTTCAGTTGTGCATTAATAATAGCTGACATTCATTGAACTCTTACATTTCTCATTAAACCCTCACTAGGAAATTGCAAGTAACCCCATCTTTACAAAAAGGAAATTAAATCTGAGAAAGATGAACTTTCTCGTAGTGTCACAGCTACTAAGAGATGGCACTAGCATTTAACCCAGGTCCAACTGCAATGTCATCACAATGCTTGGCTGTCCCTTGGTTTTGCATTCTACATTTTTCTGTAACTCCATAGTGCAAATGCTGTCTGCAATATAATAAGACTATTTATTTAATGGTTTATATTTTTGCATTGGTGAAGTTGTGTAAATTTATTTTTTTAATATTCAGCAGGGCTCTGGTGCTCTGAGTCACCCATTGAGTGTGTTGTTTATGGACGTAGTTGGGTGGTGGTGCTTCAGCGTGGTCTGAAGCTATCCACTGGATGACCTGGGACTCCCAGGAAGTGCAAGCCAAGGTCAGCCACTGCCTGTGTTCTGGCTAGAGCCACCCGGATGAATTACAAAGTGATCTGCAGATAGCTGCTTCTTGTCCTGGGCTTAGAGGTACACAGGAGAGTCCAAGTTCTGAACTAAGGCCAACTGCTGCTAGTGCCATTCTTGGGGCCTCTGAGTGAAAGGTACAGGACTCGCAGAAACTAGATGGTGCTTGTTTGAGAGATTTTAGGAAAATCTGAAGCATGAGCCAAGACAGGCCATTCCTATAGGAAAGCCACTGAAAACAGCTTAGGTGGCCTGAAAGTTGGGTAGGGTGGGGTCTCAAGGAATCACCAGGGTAGAGAAAACAGTGTGAGCCAGATTGATGGTGCCTACCTGCTGGCTCTGTCTGGGAGTGGCTGGGAGAGCTCAACAAAGGAATAGTGGCATCTGCCAGCACTTCTGTCTGGGAGAAAGATGCCTCTCGAGCTCTTGCCCTCAAAGCTGCCAAACAGTTTACTTCCTACCTGTATGTCCCTGTTGCCTTTCAAACTGCTGCCCCAATGCTGGAGCTCAGAGGGAGTGAGTATGAGTAAATCAGTGCATGAGCACTTTAAGAGGAGCTGCCTGGAACTACAGCAGCCTCAGCCTCCCTCAGCCTCAATCCCCACTGCTTTTTACAGCCAGAAGTTATGGTAACTTCTTTTCCTGGCACTGAAACCCTATGCTGGGGGGCCTGGTGTGGGACTGGCAGCACTCACTCATCAGGGAGAACCTCTACAGCTGAGATACCCCTCACCATTTTATAAAAATATGTTTTTATTGATTTAGAGAGGAAGGGAGAGAGAAATAGAAACATCAATGGGATGCACACTCCCTATTGGGGATCAAGCCCACAACCTTGTCATGTTCCTTGACCAGGATTCAAACCAGTGATCTCTTGGTTCATGGGTCATTGCTCAACCACTGGGCCACACCAGCCGGGCTCTCTCCCTATTTTTATCCTCCACACATGGGTATGGGACCAGCCTGTTCCATGTTTCTGCCCCTTACTAGTCTCCATGTGGCTTCTTCTTTAATTTCATGGTTGTAGGACTTCCATTCCTCTTCAATTTCAGACAGAATGATGGCTGTTCTGTAGTTTAGTTATAATTTTGATGTGGTTGTGAAAGGGAACAAGTACCGCATTTGCCTACACCATCATTTGGAACTCCCACTTATGTTCTTGAAATGCAGATCTTTTTCTCTAGATAGGGTCCTTGCTATTCATTCTTATTTCCACTTGGAGGAATAGTGATGGTTTTAAAATGTCCATAAATTCTCTTTCATTTAAAAGGTGGAGACTGATTTCCTTCCCCTTGAATGTGAACTCTGCTTGATGACTCACTTCAAATTAACAGAAAATTGGGAAAGTGTTGGTGTTAATCCTTGGAGACTAGGTCATAAAAGGTTTTGTGGCTTCTGTTTTGCTCTCCTTTGGATTACTGTTTCTGGGGGAAGCCAACTGCCATTGTCATGAGGACATTGAATCCTATGGAGAGGCTCACATGGCAAGGAAACAGAGGCTTCCTGCCAGCAGCCATGAGGGAGCCACCCTGGAAATACCTCTTCTAGTCCCAGTCAAGCCTTCAGATGAGCACAGCCCCAGCTGGAATCTTGAATGGAAACTCAAGAAATTCTGAACCAGAACAACTCAGCTAAACTGCTCCTGAATTCTTGACCCACAGAAACTGAGATAATATATATTTGTTGTTTTAGGCCACAAAATTTTGGAGTAACTTTTTATGTAGCAACAAATGATCCATATAGCTGTGCACCTAATTTTCAAGTGATATTTGGGGCAGTGGTTGTTATGTACTAGTATTCACATATTTCTTTCCAGTACTAGCTGGGTAAGTTATTTAAACTACCTGGGCTTCAGGGTCTTCCTCTCTAAGATGGGAATAATGATAGATTCTACTCCAGTGAATTGTTTTGGGTACTTAGTTCATGGTAGGGCACTCAATAAATGGGTAACTGCTAGTATTATTAATATATTCTCAACTAATATAATTCTTGGCTCCTCTTACCTTTTAATAATCCTTTTTTCTCTCTTATTGATACAATTTCTCTCCTCGTGAGAAACTTGGTCAAGAGCTTCCTGTAGCACAGTTGGAAGGCCGGACTATAGTTTTTTTAAAAAAAAAAAAAAAACTATGAACAAATTCCTCTGCACACTGCACATATCTTATTTTGAAGTAAAAAAACAAGGCACCAAAAACACCCTGTGGGCAGGCCAGATAAATGTCCTTGGTGGGCCACATGTGGCCCACGGGCCGTAGTTTGAGGACGCCTGTTAGACATTTAACAGGTGCTTATCATATGCCAAACAATGCTGAGCATAGGGACTATACGAACAAGGCATTCCTGGGGACTGACAAGTTTGAGTCTATACATGAGGTGAAGGTACCAGGAAGCTCTCCAGCATCTAAGCACCCAAACGACTGGTCAGCCGGTCGCTATGATGTGCACTGACCACCAGGGGACAGCAGCCCATTGTGGTGTTTGCTTTCAGTTTGCTTTGGTAAGGGAAATTTGGGACTTGCTATTCCATTGCTAAAACATTATAATTAGTTATACTTGAGACAGTAAACATCATGTAAGCCAAAATTAGTAATTTTAATACTGTCTTCAGCTGAAGCCAAATAGGAGGGAGGGAAGATCTGGTAGGATCTAAGCCTAATGCTTCAGAACCCAAGCAAAGGGATGCTCAGCAGAATTAACCCAGAGGAAGGATGTCCCCGTAGTAAACACACACTGGTTAGGAGAGTCCTAGAAATTGGAAAAAGGAGACTTGTTCATACTGTTCAGTGTCTTTCCTGGTGCTCCTTGATGAAGTTCATCTATTCATCCATCCATCTGTGCAACCAGCCACCCACCCACAAGTGCCTGGTGCATGTAAGGAGTAAACAGAAGTATAAGACACAGTTCTTATTCTCAAGAAGACTGTGATCTGATAAAGATAGATAATTCATAACAGTTACAACACAGTATTATATATTTATTTAAAAACATTAATACCCAGTGTTGGTAAAGGAAAAGATGAATATTCTTCTACATTGATGCTGGGAGTATTATTTGATGCAGTGGTTCTGGAGTATCATTTAGTAATGCTTACAAATGCTCTATTTGTCTTTCCATTTGTCAAACAATTTCACTTACAGGAATCTGTGTGGGGCATATAATAATGGAAATGTAAGTAGATGTGTAAGAGTGTTTATTATTGCTTTTATGACAACCAGAAAAGGGGAAACAAATGAAAAGCTCAGCAATGGAGAATTAGTTAGTGACAACCTTGTTTGGCTGTACAATGGAATACAGTGCAGTTTTGAAACACTGAGTTTTGGAAGAGAGTTAAGTGACCTATGGAATGTTAATGCCCCATTGTTAAATGGAAAAAAGTAAGTCACAAAACTATAAGAATGGCATTTCAATTTTCTGCACTAAATATGTGCATAAAAATAATGTTGGTAGTGGTTATCTCTACATTATTTTCAAGTTTTAGTTCTTCGTTGAGTTCCCAGTTTTCTGCAACAATCACGGATCACCTTTGAGGTTTGGAAAACCATTCATCATAGACCTCATCAAAACAGAGCCTGGCTAAGGCAAATGCTTCGGGGCTCTGATGTGGGAGCTCAGGAGTGGGGCTCAGCTGAAACAAAGCTGTTCTCCTTCCAAGCGCACATGCATACATTCATTTATTGAACAGACACCCGTGTTTGCAGGTGGTGAGTCAGGCAATAAGGTTAGAGAGGTAGACCGGAGCCAGATTATATACAGGGCTGTGCAGGCCGTGTTAGGATTTTGGATTAGTCTAAATGAGATGGAAACTCTTGTAGGATTTTAAAGTGAGGCATGGCTTGATCTGATCACTTCGGGCTGCTTTGAACCCCCACAGTCAGAGGTAGCTGTGGCAAGAGGGCTGCCTATTGAAGTGTTTGAGAGCTGGAATCCTTGGCATTGCCACGTATCTGTCCATTTAAGCTGTGGCTGTGAACCCCGATGTGCTAGATCCGCTTCTCCATCCTGTCTTGGTTTCCCAGTGGTTTCAGATAGTGGGGAGGCCAGTGAGAGTGATGCAGGGGCAGGAGGAGGGGGGAGTGATATTTGGGTAAGCTCCCAAACTCCCAACTTGCTTTCTGTTAAGTCACCTCTGGCTCCTGAGCCACAGGTTTCAGCTCCTAACAAAGAGGCTGTCTCCACATCACTCTCTCCTCGGGGGTCAGTGAATGTTCCCTTTCTTCACCGTCTCAGGCCTGGGATGGTGACAGTCCCTATGGCTAGGAGTCCCTATGGTTGTACTATCTCCTGAGACTTTCCCTACGCCCTGCCCTCACACCTTTGCAAACAATCTTGTTATTGACCTCACTTCACGTTACGTAGTTTGAGTTTGCCATCTGTTTTTATCAGGAACTGTGTGTGATAATCCACCTTCTTTCTGGTGGGATCTGGGATATTCTGACCAAATTGGGGCTGTTCCACAGGATTTTATGGCCCAGCATGGCCTTGGTGAGTGCTTCGGTCAGTGGGATTTCCCAGAGCAGGCTGCAGTAGCCATGGTTCTAGGGGAGGTCTGGCGAGGCGGATATGTTCTAGGATACTTCTAGTTAATCAAGGAAATTAGAACATAAATGGAGTACTTGGTTATATTAAGGACTTAGTGTCTAATGTTTTTTTTTAAGTTGTGTGATTATATTTAGAAAACATATCTTTTAGAAATATATACTATAATATTTGTGGATGAAATATGATATTTAGGATTAATTTCAAAATTATCCATGGGGAGGTAGATAGTGGCTATAAATTTAACCATAAATTAATAATTATTAAAGCTGAACCATCATTACATGGGAATTCAGTTTATTTTAACACTAGGGGCCCAGTGCACGAATTCATGCACCTTGAAAGGAACAGTGGGTCACGAGGCTGCAGTGGGCACAGGGGCAGGTATCAGCCCATCCTCCGTGCCCCCACCTGGCTCCTCCCTCCACACCCCCCCATCCTGGTCCTGTGTCTGCTGGCAACCCTGCTCCCACCACCACTGCTCCCACATGCTGACAGAGCGGAGTGATTGGTGCCAGCGCCAGCAGTGAGTGTGAGCGGCTGCTGCTGCCTGGATCACCCCTCAGGAGCAGGGGGAGGTGGAGAAGCCCTCAGGTGATCAGGGCCAGGAGCTGCTGCTCGAACCTGCTGACTGCGCAGAGCAATTGGGACTGGTGCTAGGCACTGGCATCAGGTGTGAGCAGGGCTGTCACCAGCAGCAGGTGTGAGAGGCAGCTGCTGACCCCAGCTGCCCCTCAGGAGCAAGAGGAGGTGGAGAAGCACGGAGGGGTGATTGGGGCCGGCAGCTGCCACTCACACCCGCCAATGGTACTGAGCAATTGGGGCCGGCGTTGGGTGCCAGCAGCAGGTGTGAGTGCTGGGTGGAACTGCAGCATGTGGGTGCTTCACCCCAATGGCAACGACCGGTGCCCCACCTTGGTCTGGTGCCCCCACTCATCTGCTCCACCATCCCACTGTGACCGATGCCCACCATGTTCTGTGCTCTGCAGCCTGCTGCCAATGTCTGCCATGTTTCGAGACCGCCCCCTGGTGGTCAGCGCACATCATAGCAACCAGTTGTTTGGTTGTTCTGCCGTTCAGTCTATTTGCACATTAGGGTTTTATATATGTAGGTATATAGATTCTTTCTCTTTGGTAAGTTGGAGTTATCTAATCTAATAAAGGAGTAATATGTAAATTAACCTTCACTCCGTTACACCTAAGCCAGGCCCACCAGCTACACCATGCCCACCAGCCAATCAGAGTGACAATATGCAAATTAACCCAGCCAAGATGGCACCTGGCAGCCACGGAGCTAGAGCAAACAGGAGGCTTCAGTTGCACCAGTGATGGAGGAAACTGCCTGCCTAGGCTGGCTGTGGCCTCCACTCAAGGCAACAAAGTTTCAATTATGGAAGCCATGGAGCTGAAGCAAACAGGAGGCTTCATTGCCTGCCTAGGCAGGCTGTGGCCTCCGTTCAAGGCAACAAAGTTTCAATTATAGAAGATAAATAAAGCCTAGAAACCTGCTTCCAGCCAGTCTCACTGGGACCTTAGGTCAATGGGAGCTGTGGCCAGCCTGCAAACTGCCTTCAGCCCCTCACCCAGGCAGGCCAGGCACCCCAGTAGGGACCTGAACCCTGAAGGGGCTGTGGGAAGCCTGCAAACTGCCCTCAGCCCCTCACCCAGGCAGGCCAGGCACCCCAGTAGGGACCTGAACCCTGAAAGGGCTGTGGGCAGCCTGAAAACGACCCTCAGTCCCTCACACAGGCTGGCCAGGCACACCAGCAAGTGGACATCTCCCGAGGGGTCCCAGACTGTGAAAGGGCACAGGCTGGGCTGAGGGACACCTCCCCTCCCAGAGTGCACAAATTTTTGTGCACCGGGCCCCTAGTTTTATAATAAAAAGCTTGAAGTTACACACCAATAAAAGTTTTGTGTATGAATAGCCCCCAGTAAGTCTCTCTTAAGTCTTCTTACTTCTTTTTTTAAAAATTGAGTGCGGTGACATTTTTATTCTTATTTTTAAAATTAAATCTGTCTTACTCTTTGAGAAGCAAACTAATACATAGACCTTCTTTGTGATGTTCATTGAATATTCAGCTGTTGAAATGTTAAGCTTCCTTCCACAGGCTGTTCTGGGGTCATCTGTTGTCAAGGAGTGGTGAAGTGTTTTGCTATAACAACAGCAGAAGATGTTTTAAACTATGCTTTGCTTTGTACTTTCTATGTCTTCTGTGGTAACAAGCTCACTAGATGGTAGAGTTTGCTTTTAGTTTGGATTAGAGGCTTTTAAAAAACATTCTATTAGAGTCTCAACAAAACAGTGTCTTCCAGGGAAAGCAAAGGGCATAGTGGAAGAAAGGGTACAGGGCTGAGCACCTGAATGACCATGGTGTTATCTCAGCTCTCACAAGCTGTGTGACTTTGGGCATGTCGTTTACCTTCTCTGAGCCTCATTTTATCTCTGGTCCCTTCCAAGTCCAGATGTGTTTGGTAGAGAAAATCAGGAGCAGTATAAAAGGCAAATACAGAAATAAAAATCACCTTAAATCTACCTCCTAGAAGGTAACTCAATGGTTTTAATGCCTGTGCATGTTAGTGCTGTTAAGAATCAAAATCACATAACATATTTTGTTGAACAACTAATCTGTAGGTTGTGTTAACTATTGAAGGAATGTAGAGATGAATACCATGGTCTCTTCCCTCCAGGAGTTACTAATTTAATGGCTGATACTGTTCCCCACGTCTTTATACCTCAGCTACTACCCTGGAAAGAAGCCCTTCCATCTGTCACTTAAATCTGTGGAATTTCAATGCCATTTTGCAATGTAACTTTGATCGTATTGGAAGGTGTTGTTTTCTTCCTGAGGGTTATTCCTGCTGACTCTGTGCAGAAGGAGGGCAGGCTTATGAGGGAAGGGCGGCCTTTCCCCATGAACTCCGTTTCTTTGACTGCGTGCCTCAGGCACAGCAGGGCTGAGAGGAGGCATCTGGTCTGCTGAGCCTCTCACCTGTGCCTCCTCAGGCTGCACTGCCACCTCTGGGAACAGCAAAAGGAGCAGTGCAACAGCCAGTGGGAAGGCTGGCAAAGGTGGGGAAAGCTTTAGGAGGAAACAGGCTATCTGGAAGCCCCTTGTTCTTCCCCAGGACAGTTCACCTGCAAGCAGAAGCAGTCAGAAATCCCAGAAATTTGACCTAATACGATAAAAGGGGTGAGAGCTCAGGGAGCAAGGGAAGGAATGTTGAGAGAGTTAGACTTACTCAGTTAAAATGTGTTAATAAAGGCCACTTGACTTCCATCCAGCATGCCAGGGATGCAGTGTTTACTTGCGAAGTTTTTGCATGTTTCCACTCTAGTTTGGAAGTGGAGATCTGTGACCCTGGCCTGGCAGAATGCCCGGTTACACAGCCATCCCTATGACACTGCCTCCGTCCAAGGGAGTGTAGGTCTGCAGCTGAAGCCGAGCGGTCTTCCGGCATTACACTCCCTTCCTGAATGTAATATTCCCACGCCCCCTTGATCAGTCCCCCTGAGACTTACTCTACTTTATCTACCACAGACTTTGGGATTTATAAAAAATTTAGCTTAGGTGAATGTCTATTGCTGTTGCATTATTTAAAGAAGATCCTTAGTCTACCCCTGCGAGTGGGACCTGCCTTCAAAGGTGCAAGAAAGAGACATGAAAACTCATCAGTACAAACAACAGCATGGTGATTACCGGAGGGAAGAGGGGTGGGGAAGGTAGAAGAGGGTGAAGGGGGAATAAATGGTGATGGAAGGA
>PVJC01040739.1:0-15697 GCA_004026665.1 Murina feae | reverse complement strand
TTTTTTTTATTGATTTCAGAGAGGAATAGAGAAGGAGAGAGAGATAGAAATATCAATAATGAGAAAGAGTCATTGATTGGCTGCCTCCTGTACTGAGGATCAAGCTGGTAATCCTGATCTGGAATCCAACCATGACCTCCTGGTTCATAGCTCCACATTCAATCACTGAAGCCTCTTGAACATTAAAAAATTTTTTTTTTATTGATTTCAGAGAGGAAGGGAAAGGTAGAGATAGAAACATCAATGATGAGAGAGAATCTTTGATCAGCTGCCTCCTGCAGCCCCCTACTGGGGCTAGAGCAGGAAACCTGGGCAAGTGCCCTTGACTGGAATCGAACCCAGGACCCTTCAGTCCTCAGGCCGATGCTCTATCCACTGAACCAGGCTGGTAAGGGCTTGTACACGTTTTAAGACACAATATTCAGTACTGAAGATGGTGTGATGAAACAGACACCTGCTTACACTGCTCCTCGGTATAGGGGCCAGCCTTTCTGGAGTTTGACAAGATGTAGCAAATATTCATCTCCTGGACTGGATGATTACATTTCCAGGAATTTGCCACACATAAGAATAAAAAATTGGGACAGATATTAATGTATAAAAGTGTTCATCACAGTATTACTCATAGAAAAGACTGGCTACAACTTAAATGATCACTAGTGGTGAATGATATATAACTTAGGATAGGCTATAATACTATAATTAAAATTTTGTGAGAGATTTTGATGTATTAGTAAACTATTTGTGATACAATGTCAGTTTACAAATATATAAATTTGAATATACAGTATTTTTTAATATATAAGGTATCCCCCAAAAAGTACACACACTTTGAATAATTGTAAAGGCAATGTTTGTTAAAATACATTTCATTTTTAAAACTGAGCTATCAGCTGTTAAAGTGTGTATACATTTTTTTGGGACACCCTGTATATGCAGAAAACAGATAGACAGAAACATGCTAGGATAGTTATACAGCATGCTGATGATTATTATGTTTCTCTCCATACATTTTGAATTTTTATGATTTTGAATACCGGATGTATATTACTTAAAAAATAAAATGTGGATTATTTCCTTAACTTCCTATTTAACTTTGCTAATTTTACTTTTTATTTTTCATTTTTCATTTGCTCTATTGGCAAGTGTTTCTACTAGATAAAATTATTTTATTTATGGCAGATAAGAGATTTACTGAATGTTCATGTTTTTTCTACATTTGGACACTCATTTAAAAGTACCAAAGATTTGATGGATACATATTTCTTTTTTAAAAAATATATTTTTATTGATTTCAGAGAGGAAGGGACAGGGAGAGAGAGATATATAAACATCAATGATGAGAGAATCATTGATAGGCTGCCTCCTGCATGCCCCCTACTGGGGCTTGAGCCCACAACCTGGGCAAGTGCCCTTAGACCAGAATTGAACCTAGGACCCTCAGTCCACAGGCCAACGCTCTATCCACTGAGCCAAACCAGCTAGGGTGGATAAATATTTCTTTTTAAAAAAATATATATTTTATTGATTTTTTACAGAGAGGAAGGGAGAGGGATAGAGAGTCAGAAACATCGATGAGAGAGAAACACCTATCAGCTGCCTCCTGCACGCCCCTCACGGGATGTGCTCACAACCAAGGCACACGCCCTTAACCGGAATCGAACCTGGGACCCTTCAGTCCGCAGGCCGACGCTCTATCCAAACTAGTCAGGGCTAAATATTTCTTAAGTGACTCTATTGGAATTATAGTGGTACAACAAACATGAAATACTCTTCTGGTAGAAATTAAAATAAAACTTGATGAGGCATGAACTTAAGCTGAGCTTTGTCTAGATATTTAATATGACTCTGTATCTAATTATAATTTAGTGCGATATTGGGAGACTAACAAAAATTGTCATTAAAGCAAAACAAACTATTAACAAGGATGGTCCAGTCTGGAGAAGAATTAGCTCAGGAGCCTTTGATATCCTGAGTGGGAAAGGCTCTTGGATAGTGTGAACGCCTCCTTCCCTGTCTCCATGGAGGACGCCTGAAGCAAAAAATGCAGCACATTTCTCACACGGGGTCCAGGGGACAAGAGCACAGCTTGTTCGTGCCTCAGACAAGATGCAAAATAGTAAGTGAAGAGAAGCTAGAGAACTTCTCTCTTTCTTCACCCACTTTGTTTTCTCGTCATTTATAGAAAAGAATCCCAACAGAGGTAGGTGGCTCTTTTGTGGGCACTTTGGCAAAGGTCATGTGTTTGGGAAAGACTAAGTCACAGTACAAGATATAAGAATGAGGATAAACAAACAAACAAACAAAAGAATGAGGATAAACAAACAAAAAAAGAATGAGGATAAACAAACAAACAAACAAAAGAATGAGGATAAACAAACAAAAAAAGAATGAGGATAAACAAACATGTGATATAGCCATACAGTGCCTACTACTCAGCAATCAGAAGGAGCAAGCTAATGATACATACAACAACAACATGGTAGTATCTCAGATACATTCTGTGCAAAAGGACGCACAAGAGAGCACCTACTTCCTGGCACGCTGTGGGGTAAAGGTGCTTTTCCACACGTTGCTGCGGTTTGGGTTACACAGGTGTACACCAATGCATATTTAAGGTTTGTGCATCTCATTGTATGTATATTTTACACCAATCATTGAACTCTCGTTAGTGATGCCATGGTGCATTATTTAAGGGGAAATGTATTGATGATTGCAGTTTACTTCGAAATTCACAAATGAGACTGGTAAATAGATGGATCAAATAAGGATAAGTATAGTAAAATGTCTGGTGGGATCCAGCGGGCGGGAGTTCACTATACAGCACTTTCCACTTTGTTGTATGTGTTCACCCTAAAATATTGGTGAAGAGATTAAAATTTTATTTCCTAAGGTTACATGGTATTTAAGAATATGACGTTTTAAAGTTTCTGTTTATTGTAGGTTGATAGTTTGCTTTCTGAGTGTCAATTGAAAGGAGCTCTAGAAACCAATAAAAAGCGAGATATTTACCAAAGGTAAGAAATACTCAATATTATAAGATTTCCAAGAACTGTACTTGCATTGCAATGAGCTGTGTTTACAGAATTGAAACTGTTTATGGCATTATTTCTTTCTGTTTTTATTAGTACAATTAAAAACACTAATAGTGAGAAATATTGAGGTAACAATGACATTTTTCAAAATGTATTTAAAAAGATTTCTTGCAATTATCTAGATCTGCCAGGTCTAAATACTGGAATGATAAGATTAAATTGAGAGTTACAAATGTTCAAAAGAGGTAGCTTAGTTTATTTTGTGCTCTGCATGTACCAAGCAGTGTGGTCCACACTCTGAAAACTATTCCTGATTAACTTTCACAATACACCAGGAGGACATTGAGGTTCACAGTGGCTCGTTAACTTCTCTAACGTTACTTTGCTCTGAGACATTAGAGTGAAGGGGCAATAAAAATGCCTTAAGTTTGCTGAGAAACGCAGGGTTTGGTGAAGCGAGAGGAGGGACATTGCTGAAGTTGCCATGGAGACGCAGGCTTTGGCCCATTTGAACCCACTGGAGGAATTACGTGGTGGCCTCACTTGGGTCTAGGAGAAACCACCCTAAACCTGAAGGTGGGCTTGCTGCTGTGACAGCAACTGTAGAAACTGCTGAGTGACGTGGTGGCTGAGGCAGGATTGTGGGAGGTCCTTGGCCTGTGTAGCCCAGGTCCTGTGACCTGGTTCAGACGTCTCTATGAACAGTTCCAGCTTCCTTAAGGTGGGAAACTGTTCCCTTGGTGGATACATGATTTTGTTTTGTTTTGACTTTTTCTTTTTAAATCCTTGGAAAAGTTTAAAATAAAATAGAGTTTAAAATTATATAGTCATAATGAACTAAATTGAATTAGATTATTAATACTTTTGTATTGTTTAGTATATCATTAAGATATTCTGTGTGTTTGGGGTATTTAAAAAGTTTATAACATTCAGAAGAACATTAGAGATTCATTCTACTAGTTTAAATGGTTCATTAGATTCACTGGAAAAACTTATGAAGTCAGGCATTCAAAGTGCTTAAAAGCAAAATTAAGTTTATGTGAGTTTTAAGGGAATTAAATTACATTTATTAGTAGGATTGATTGTTTAAGGAATTTAGGTCAAGTTGAGTTAAACAGCAGTGAAAGAAAAAGTGAAGGTGGTTGTACTTGCTTTACTAAGCTTAAAAATAGAATAAGATTTACAGGCTGAATTTGAAGCTCCAGGAAAAAGTAGGTATTTAAATTTTATTTTAATAAACTAATTATTTTAAACCCAAATAACCATAAAATAGTGTCTGTGTATAAAAAGACCTCCTCACAGCCATTTTAAAGATTTACATTGAGACTTGCATGTCTGAAAATGTATTTTAGCCCTTATGTTTGATTAATAATTGGCTGGAGAGAGAGAGAGTAAAAATAATTTCTACCTGAACCTTTGAAGACATTGTCAGGTTTCTTCGCAGCCAGTGATGCTAAGATTGATGGCCGTTCCTTTCTAACTGACCTGCTGGGCTTCTCTCCTCAGCCTGGGTGTTTTGAAATATTATCACGATGTCCTTGTGGTTTTTATCTTGCTCAACATTCATTGTGCCTTTTTTTAAATCCTCACATGACAAATATGTTTTTTAAAAATTGATTTGAGAGAAAGAGAGAGAAACATTGATTGGTTGCCTCCCATATGTGCCCCGACCAGGGATCGAACCCCCGACCTAGGTATGTGCCTGACCTGGAATCAGACCTGCAGCCTTTTGGGGCTTATGACAGTGCTCCAACCTACTGAGCCACCTGGCCAGGGCCCAGTGCGTCTTTTCAGTTTGAAAACTCATGTCTCTCATGAGCTATAGGGGATTTTTTTTAAAATTAAAAGATAAGTTTTTTACTTTTGTGTGTCTTTGAGTCGGAGCCTCCTGGACTGTCTTCTTGGTCTCTTATCTCCCCACTAATAGTTTTTGTTTCTGTGTCTTTTTGTTTTCGCCTGGGAGATGCTCTTGATTTTTCTTTAACTTCCTATGGAACGTTCGATGTTAGCAGACACACTGGCAACTTAGGAGTGTTTTTTCTTGTTCTTTTTCATGACGTCATGCTCCTGTTTTCAGATGATCTCTTTAACTACTTTCATGATTAGGAGATTTTTTAAAAGTTTTCTTCTGGTCTCTGAGTTGTCTTTATTTAATGTTGGTGAGTCTTAAATTTTATCTTCCATGTTGCTGGTTTTCTTTATTACATCTGGTGGTCCTTGGGTTATCCATTTTTATTTAAGAACTAGAGGCCCGATGCATGAAGTTCGTGCAAGAGTAGGCCTTCCTTCCCCCAGCTGCCAGCACTGGCTTCCCTCTGGCACCCTGGACCTGGGCTTCCCTCCGGATACCGGCAGGCACCTGGGATCTGGGCTTCTCTTGCAGCCCTGGCTTTGTCCAGAAGATCGTCTGGAAGGATGTCCGGGCTAATTAGTATATTATGCTTTTATTATTATAGATTATTATAGATGAGGGACTAGGTTGATTAGTCTAGAGAGCCTTAAAGGATTTTCTACTATTGTATATCCAGTCTCCTTCCTACTGGTACTGCCTAATGAGAATGAGGTTCTCTGTGCGTGGGCAGGGATTTGCAGGGGCTGGGAGTGAGCCTTCAGCCTGAGGAGCCCGCAGTGCCAGAGTAGGTGGGCTGTAACCTGGTGTACAGGGAAGTTCTTTAGTATCTATAAGTCTCCCCAGGTCAATCATTAATTTTTTTTAGAGAAGAATGCCCTGGTAAGGAGGGAGAGCAGTGAGGGGTGAGGTAAGAGAAAGGGGGGCTGTCAGACTTTCTGTACATAAATAGACTTATTTAATAGTCTAAGACTTACACAAGAACCTTAACTAAATCTGAACTTAATCAGTGTCTTTACTCTTTCCCTTCATAATAGAAAGATGATGGATTTCCGTAAGACTGATTTCCCTCTTCATAGCTTAGATGTTATGGACATGATTTAATTTATATAATACACGGTAATATAAATAACATCCTAATATATAAAGCAAGCTCCAGCTATAGCCACTTTTGGCGGGTTTTATAGTTCTCACTTGGTTATCTAAGACTTAAGCTAAATGCTATGAGCTGTCTGGAAAATTGAAACCCTAGGTGAATGGACAGGCCAAATTCCAAGGGGGAAGGCACTGTGATGGCAAGAGGCTGCTGTGGGGTCATCTGCTCTGCCTCGGTGTGGTTACTCTCCCATTGACAGGCTGTGCTCACCTTTTAGAACCTCACTTTCTCCATCTGGAGGAAGGGTAGATCTAAGGGTTGAATGGGGCGATGCCAGTAAACTGTTTAGCTTCCCGCTTGATGCACACTACCTGTTAGCCTTATCCTAATTCTTAGTGTCCTCTTGGCTGGGTCCTAGGCTTGTGCACTTTAGTGTGGGTGGAAGAAGCATTTTTAAGTCTGGTGTTGTCCTTATTTTAGAGGCAGAACCCTGAAGCTCAGGGTCACTTAGCTTTCTGAGCTTTGGTTATCATATCTGTGTGCCTCAGAGCTGGGCTGTGAGGATCCCAGGCTAATGGGTGGAAAAGCATTTACATGTGCATTTTGTTTACATGTGGATTTTTATTTATTTATTTAAAACATTTATGACATATTTGCCTAGTCATATAAGGTTTTCTACAGTTTAAAAAATATTATTACTGATTTCAGAGAGAGAAAGGGAGAGGGAGAGAGAGATAGAAACATCAATGATGAAAGAGAATCATCGATTGGGCTGCCTCCTGCTTGCCCCTCCCTGGGGATTGGGCCTAAAACAGGACCTCCTGATTGATGGATCGACATTCAACCACTGAGCCACACCAGCCGGGCTACATGTGTATTTTTAAACATAAGCCATAGAATCACTAACAGCCTTGCTTGCTTAAAGTCTATGTATGATTTTATAGAATAACTTTTTGGTTTTGACTTTAGAAAAATCAATATTTTCTCTTTTTTTAAAAAAATTTAGGTGTATCCAATTAAAACAGGCAATCGACGAAAATAAAAATACTCTTCAAAAATTAAACAAAGTAAGTATTACAGACACTCATATCCCAGAACATCTGTCTCAGATGTTTCCATGAAGACTGACTCTTCATTTGGGAACCTGTGGATGCGTTTCCCAGATGTGGAAACAGGCTCCAGAGGCGGAGTAGCTTTCCCAGCTCACTGCCCAGGAGGGGGTGCTTGGGAGGGGCCCGCCTTTATGACAGAGCCATCTGCCTGGGATGTAGCCCTTTCCACTGCAGAGCGTCCGCAGGACCTAGAAGGGAACAAAACAAAAAGCAAGTAATTTAATTTTTCGTTTGGTTTACATGCTAACTAAGCATCTACATTTCTTTTCATCTTATTTGCCGAAGGGAGGGCTAGTCTCATTCTGCTATTTACTTTGTCTTCTAGCACGTATAGGAGTTGTCCTTTCTTTTAAAGTAAATACAATAGAAAACAAATACATTTTTCAGTGAAATGGACTCATGTTCTCTCCAGGCCGATGAACCCGCACCTGTTGGAAACTATTATCAGAAAAAGGAGGAGGAGCTCAGTCTCTTGGACAACCTGACCCACCAACTGCAGGAACTTGCCGTGTCCATAAGTAGAGAAAGTAGAGCTGAGTATGCCCCTTCCCTTCCTTCTTTCAGATGTTTTAAAAATTCACTCAGGATACAGACACAACAGTACAGCTATAAACAAGTGGCCGTAACAGGACAGTCAGTGGACACTGGTCACAGAGCACAGTGGGCAGTGTGAGCCCAGGGGTCATGCAGAAGACCGAAGTCCTGCTTGGTTGATGTTCATTGACATCAAACAGCCGTGTTGTGTATTTGTCCAGATTTTAGAGCTGTTTCTGGTTAGAAGGTCAAGTCCAATACCAGCTACTTTGTCCTTCTCAGGACTGGAAATTGGTGGGAGTTGTAGAGTCCTTGCACCTCCATCCTTAGCATTTTCCCAGGATACACATAAAAATAAGGGAACAGCATTTGAAGACTCTGAATAGTTGATGTGTTCCTTTCTGCTTCCTACAAATGGGGCTTGTTTAGACCATCAGGTTCCTTTCCACTTTGCAAAGGCTGGTACCTCCCCTCCAGCAGGAAGTAGGGCATGTTCCTGCCTCCAGCTTTCAAAGAATAGTTATGAAAGGAGAACGTATGCAAGCAAATAATTTTCTTTTACATATGAACATTGACATTAAAGGCAGCATCTTTATTTTCATACATTTTCACACATTTGTTTATTTAGCTTTTCAGATCTCGACTTTGTTCCCCAACTAGATGATAAATTACCTGAGGGCAAAATTGTGATTTCCCATCTTTCCCCCTCCCATGGGATCTGACACTTTCTGCTGCAGTCTTCGTATGAATACTAATACTACACAGCACTTCAGTAGTATGTTTTGGGGCCACTTTAAATGACAGAATTGCCAACAAAAAGCACAAAAATGCAAAATTCCTCGTACTAAATAGACTGTAAAAAGGACACTTGTTTCAGTCCAACAGCTGAAAAGAGAAGGCAGAGTGTTGCCTTGTTCAGCCTCTGCTGTGAGCCTGTGCATCAGGCAACTTGAATTTTTTGCTGCTTTGCACTCATCTGTGCGTGAACACGGAAGCACTGCAAGTGTTGATTGGGGGTTACCAGGTACATTTTAGCAAGTAGATGAATTTACTAATACGGAATCTGCAAGTAGTAAGGATCAACTCAATGCCGAAGTCAGTCTGTGACAACAGAGGCAGGGCCGGCAGGGTACATGGGATGATATCATCTCAAAGGTCTTTCATTGTGGGTGAAGTGTAATATTAATTCAGGTTAGATTATGGTAAGTTAGGGATGCATATTGTAAAACCTAGAGCAATCACTACTAAGTAAAGTAAAGAAGTAGCTAAGAAAACCAACATAAACAATAAAGTGAAATCCTAAACACAACCATTTTAAAGGTAAGCTTCTGTAACGTAAGCTGTAGGAGAGCAAAGGCCTCTGCTTTGTTGTCTCCCAAGCACACAGTGTCTGTCACACAGTAGGTGTCCTGTAAACATTTGATGACTTTGCTGAATGTTGAATGAGTAAAGCTCAGAGATTTAGTGACTTATCCCAGCCAGTATTATTTGAACTCCTCTCCCTTCCATCACCTTCCATTTTACGTTCTTCATATCTTTCCAAAGTCTTTCTCTTCTCCTTAATCCTGTTTTCTTAATCCATGCTGTTGCCTTGCGTTGCTCATAACAGACATCTTTCCTTTAGCCCTTCCTCCAGTCTGTTCCCCACGTGTAGCCATCTTTCTAAAGTGCGGAGCAGATCCTGCCCTTCCCTCACTTCCTCTTAGGGATTGCCTCACAGATGGCGCTCACCTGGCTGCATTCTGCTCACCTCTTCGCAGCCTCACCGCTCCTATTTTTCCAAGGTCGTCCTGCCTTTCATGACCTACCTAGGTTCCTTTGAGCCTCCTTTCTCCCTTCTTCCCCCTCCTTGATACTTCCTTTTACCTGATTAACTCCAACTCATCTCTGAAGACCTATTTCTGAGTCTTGCCTGATCCGCAGCGATCTAGGTTAGGTATTCCTCTTGTGTGTCTTCAGGCTAGGACCTATTGAGTTCTGGAGTAATTATCCATTTTCTAGATTCTTCTTGAGGATAGGGAATTGTGTCTGGCTTACCTTTGTAGCCACTGTGTCTGACATGGACCAGCATCGTCAGCGCTGACCTTCATTACAAGCTTTTCTGTGGAGCAGACACTGTTCTAAACACTGAGTCGGTAACTCATATACGCCGCATGAAGCAACTGCTGTAATTATCTCCACTTTATCAATGAGAAATGAGGAGCTTATGATTTACTGCCTGTAAATCAGTTATTCCTCAGCAAGCAGGAGTAGAGCCAGAATTTAAACTCGGAGCCCGTGCTCTAAGCACTGTGTGCTAATTAATGCTCAAGCAGTTTGCTGAGTAGATGAGTCCAGGACCAGAGTGCATGTCTCTTGGCCTCTAGTCCAGCACATACCTTCTTGCTATATAACGCCTTCACTACGCAGTCCCTCAAATCACATATTCTTAGCTGGATGGTAGAAACCATTAGCTGTGCTTTTTCCTTATTTTCTTTATTTGCTAGTTTCAAATATGGCCAGTTCTTCTATGTAGAGAAGTTACACTCATACTTCATCTGTTCTTAATTACTATTTCAAGTGATCCTTGTCATAACATTATTTTTTTGCAGAATTGAGACACTTACAAAAAAAAAGGAAGACAATGATTTTGCTGAAGAAGATGAAGAAGAAAACGATGATGACAAAGAAGACAGTGAAGAAAGTAGTGGGGAGGAAGAAGAAACGGAAGAGGAAGAGGAAGAGGAAGAGAAACAGGAAACTGAATCTCAGCGGCAGGCAACAGATGAAGAATGCATTGCTGTTGGAGATTTTACTGCTCAGCAGGCTGGGGATCTTACGTTTAAGGCAGGTAGAAACAAGACTGGAACCTAAGCTCAGGACCAATTTGCATAACTAACAGGATAAGGAGATGATTCTACCTGGGTACCTGTGTTACATATTCCTGATACTAAGTTTTTGAACACTCAGTCCATTTAAATAAAATAAGTAATAGTTATGATTGAATAAGCAGTAGTCATGTGAAATTGTTATCAAAGTTGCATGTTAGTAAAATAGTAAAAGAGCAATATTACTCTTCTACTTTTTATTTTTTTATTTTTTATCCTTTTAAGACTTTTTGTAAATTTAATTTTTCAATTGCAGTTTACAATTGATATCCTTTTTTATTAGTTTCAGATGTACAGCATAGTGGTCAGACAAATATATCCTTTACAAAGTGGCCAACCTGATATTTCAGGTACCTACCTGGCACCATACATAGTTATTAAAATATTATTGCCTATGTTCCCTATGCTGTACTTTACATCCCATGACTATTTTTAATGATTACTTTGTACTTCTTAATCCTATTCCATGTTTTTCACCCAGTACCCTGAATCCTCTCTCTTCTGGCAACCATCAGTCTGTTCTCTGTGTCTATGAGTCTGTTTCCGTTTTGTTTGTTTATTTTATTCTTTAGATTTCATATGTGTGGAATCAGATAGTATTTTTCTTTCTCTGACTGATTTATTTTACTTAGTACAATGCCCTCTATGTCTGTCCATGCTGTTGCAAATGGTAAGATTTTGTTCCTTTTAATGGCTGAGTAATATTCCATTGTATATATGTACTGTAGTTTTTTTTAATTAAATCGCCATTGTTCAGATTATTACAGATGTCCCTTTTTTTTAACCCCCATAGCTCCCCTCCAATTGGTGCCCCCCCTACCCCGTGCCCTTACCCCCACCACTGTCTTCACCCATAGATGTAAGATTTTTGTCCAGTCTCTTCCCATACCCCTCACACCCCCTTCCCCTGAGAATTGTCAGTCCATTCCCTTTCTATGCCCTTACTTCTATTCTATTCACCAGTTTATTCTGTTCATCAGATATTTCTATTGACTTGTTATATTCACTTGTTGATAGATATGTATTTGTTGTCACTTTGTTGTTCATATTTTTTATTTTTACCTTTTTCTTCTTCTTCCTCTTCTTAAAGAATGCCCTTCAGCATTTCAAATAATCCTGGTTTGGTAGTGATGTACTCCTTTAGCTTTTTCTTGTCTGTGAAGCTCTTTATCTGACCATCAATTTTACATGATAGCTTTGCTGGATAGAGTAATCTTGGTTGTAGGTTCCTGCTATTCATCACTTTGAATATTTCTTGCCACTCCCTTCTGGTCTGCATGGTTTCTATTGAGAAATCAGCTGACAGTCGTATGGGTACTCCCTTGTAGGTAACTAACTGCTTTTCTCTTGCTGCTTTTAAGATTCTCTCTTTGTCTTTTGCCCTTGGCATTTTAATTATGATGTGTCTTGGTGTGGTCCTCCTTGGGTTCCTTTTGATTGGGGTCCTCTGCGCTTCCTGGACTTGTAAGTCTATTTCTTTCACCAGGTAGGGGAAATTTTCTGTCATTATTTCTTCAAATATGTTTTCAATATCTTGCTCTCTCTCTTCTTCTGGCACCCCTATAATTCTGATGTTGGTATACCAGATGCTCCTTACACTATCTTCACACTTCTGGATTCTTTTTTCTTTTTTCTCTTCCAGTTGGGTGCTTTTTGCTTTTTCATGTTTCAAATCTTTGACTTGATTATTGCAGACCTCTAGTCTGGTGATGGATCTCTGTATAATATTACTAAGTTTATCAGCGGATTCTAGAAAATTCTTGAAAAACCTTAAAACCATAGTTCTGAACTCTATATCCAGTAGTTTGCTTTCCTTCATTTCTGTCATTTGTGATCTGTTTCTTTGTCTCTGCATTTTGGCTGCTTCCCTGCATTGATAGAGTGACTTTTTGTGCTAGGTGTCCTATAGGGCCCAGTGATTCAGCCTCCCCAATCACCTGGGGTGGACACTCTTGTTGTACACTTTTGAAGGCTGGGTGCACAGTCTTGTTGTAGTTATCTCCTTTCTCCTCGTTGTTTGGGGTTTGGAACTTTTGGAGTTCTGTCCCAGCTGCAGTCCCTTAGGTTATGCTGCAGGCAGACAGGCGCACAGCTTGGGAGGGGTTGTAAGTTGGGTGGGGCGGGGTCTCAGAATCACCGGGGCAGAGCAACCTGTGATGGCTGCCCCTCCGCTGACTCCGCAGCTTCTCTCGGATTTGGCGTCTCCATGCTCTTGCGTCTGCACGCCCGAGTCCCTGAGTCTCCGCGTCAGTGATTGCTGAGAACAGCTCTGCTAGAACGCCACTCGTCTTCCGCCCCATTGCCCGACAGCCCGCATCGCATTCAGTGCAACCCCGGAGTTTATAATCTCCTTCCAAGTGGCGGACCTAGGTGCTGCCGCCACCCCCTTTCGTCTGCACTGCCTCTGTTTCGCGCGTGTCCCAACCTCTCAGTTTTGGCGTCGGGAACTTCTACTCAGTCTCAATGCACTCCTTCTCTTGCCTTCTAGTTGTAACGCTTCCCCTTCCTTGGTTCTGGAGGATGGTCGTTTATCTTTATAGTTGTATTTTTATAATGTAGTTGTGGAGTCTGCGCATTTAGGTATATACCTCATGCCACCATCTTGGTTCTTCCTGTAATGTAGCTTTTTTATCCACTCATCTATTGATGGGCCTTGGGTTGCTCCCATATTTTGGCTATTGTAAATAATGCTACATTGAACATAGGGGTTCATATATTCTTTTAAATTAGTACTCTGGGTTTCTTTGGATACATACCCGGAAGGGGAATTGCTGGGTCATAAGGTAGTTCCATTTTTAATTTTTTGAGGAAACTCCACACTGTTTTCCACTCTGCATTCCCACCAAGAGTACACAAGGGTTCCCTTTTCTCCACATCCTCACCAACATTTGCTTGTTGATTTATTGATGTTAGCCATTTAGACAATGAGAGGTTTTAATTTGCATTGTGGTTTTAATTTGCATCTCTTTGATGATTAGTGACATTGAGCATCTCTGCATATGTCTGTTGGCCATCTGTATGTCCTTTTTGGAGACTTGTCTATTCAGGTCCTTTGCCATTTATTAATTGGACTAGGGGCCCAGTGCATGAAATTTGTGCACGGGTAGGTGGGGGAGGGGGAGGGCAGGTGGGGAGTTCCCTCAGCCCGACCTGCACCCTCCCCAATTGGGGAGTCCTCAGGAGATGTGCTACTGATGGCTTTAGTCTACTTCATGTGATTCTCTGCTCTCTGCCAGGCCTGTCTGCTCCACACCATGGGGATGGGCAAGCAGGCCCTGCTGGGTGCTGCCTGCAGGCTGATTGCCTGCTCCCTGGTCACCCCACTTGCCTGCTCTCTGGTGGATGCAGTCACCACCCAACAGTCGGTGCTGGGTGCTGCCTGTAGGTCCCCACTGCTTGCTCCATGGTCGCCCTGCTTGCCTGCTCCCCAATTGCCACTGCCACCACCCACCAGGGTGCCCTGCTGGTGCTGTCTGTGGGTCCTGATTTGCTCCCCCTTCGCCACAGCCACAGCTCAGCAGGCCCTGCTATGTGCTGCCTGCTGGTCCTAATGCCTGTTTTCTGGTGGCCCACCTGCCTGCTCCCCCATGGTGGCCACCACTGCCCAGCAGACCCTGCTGTGTGCTGCCTGCGGCATGCTTGTCTGCTAGGGGGTCACCACAGTGACCTCCCAGAGATTCCTTGCTCCCCCATGGCAGTGCAGCAGCCCTTGCTGGGTGCTGCCTGCAGTCCGATTACCTGCTCTCTGGTCACCCTGTTCCCTGTTCTCCTGTCAACCAGCAGGCCCTGCGGGGTGCTGCCTGAGGGTCCCCATTGCTTTCTCTCCCATGGCTTGCTTAGCGCCCTGTGCTGGCTGATGGGACACGCCACTCTGGGCGCTGGATGGCTGTTTTTTAGTACCAGCACCCGGGCTGATCAGACCCAGGAGCCGGGCATGCAGGGCGCTAAGTACCCGCCCCAGCCTGGACTTAGCGCCCTGTGGATGGGACACGCCCCTCTGGGCATCGGATGGCTGTTTTTTAGTACCCAGGCGGGCTGATCAGACCCAGGAGCCCGGTATGCAGGGTGCTAAGTACTTCTGCCAACGGTCTCTTCCCAGGCCTCAGCCGCAGGGGTGGGGGCTGGCCAGCCTGCTCCCTGAACCTGTGGCTGCCACCGTGGCCTGGAACCGACCTCGGGTCACCGAAGCTAAGCTTCTGCTTGTGCATACCCTCCTCGATTTGTCTATTTCCAGGCCGCAGCATGAGGGCCTACTTGCTCCTCTCACCCTGCTCCTCAGGCAGGACCAGTTTGCGGTGGGCCTCCGCCATCTTGGCTGTGCTAATTTGTATACAGCCACTCTGATTGGCTGTAGGCATCCCGAAGGGACGGTTAATTTTACTATTCCGCTTTTATTAGTTTAGATTGTTTTTTGGTATTGATTTTTGTAAGTTCTTTATAAATTTTGGGTCTTAATCCCTTCAGTGGGTTGTCTTTTCATTTTGTTGATGGTTTTCCTTTCTGCACAAAACCTTTTTATTTTGATGTAGTTCCATTTGTTTATTTTATTTACTTATTTATTTTTCCATTGCTTGAGGCAATATATCAGAAAAAATATCGCACTGAGAAATGTCCAAGATTTTACTGCCTATGTTTTCTTCTAGGATTTTTATGGTTTTGACTCTAACATTTAAGTCTTTTTTAAAAAAATATTCTCTTGTATTTATTATTATTATTTAAAAATATATTTTTATTTATTTCAGAGAGCAAGGGAGAGGAGAGAGATAGATGCATCAATGATGAGAGAGAATCATTGATTGCTGCCTTCTGCACACCCCACATTGGGGATCAAGTCCACAATCTGGGCATGTGCCCTTGACCAGAATTGAACCCGGGACCCTTCAGTTTGCAGGTCAACGCTTTACTCACTGAGCCAAACCAGCTAGGGCTATTTCTAGTTATTTTTTTTATGCAATTATAAATGGGATTATTTTCTTAGTTTTCCTTTCTGATAGTTCATTATCTTTTTTTTTTTTAAATTTATCTTTATTGTTCAGATTATTACAGTTGTTCCTCTTTTTTCCCCCATAGCTCCCCTCCTCCCATTTCCCACCCCAACCTCTGTCCTTGCCCCCCACTGTCCTCATCCATAGGTGTACAATTATTGTCCAGTCTCTTCACGCATCCCCAACACCCTTAACCCCCGAAAATTGTCAGTCCACTCC